>VDFB02193867.1:324102494-324223684 GCA_007258455.2 Sequoia sempervirens
CCCATTCCTATCTCTCTAAATCCTTAGTTCAGATATCATCAAGAGGTCCTTGGAATGAGGACAATAAGATAAATCAAAAGAAAAGATCAAGTACACAAACGAGCCAATGTTATTCATATCTCTAGCCAAAGGGATTTGTTTGGTTAGGATAAGAATCCAAAGTGATATCCAAAATGATGCCCATTGTCAGAACGATATATCCTAGGGCATGCATTGTATAGGATGATGATGGTTGGATAAGTTCATTGATAGGCTATTGATATAAAGTTGATTGTCATGTTTGCGAGTGATCAAGAGTTTGATTTTGTTTTAAATGTTTGTTGCTTGCTTTTTATTTTACGATTGAAGC
Source organism: Sequoia sempervirens (assembly GCA_007258455.2). Taxonomy (NCBI): domain Eukaryota; kingdom Viridiplantae; phylum Streptophyta; class Pinopsida; order Cupressales; family Cupressaceae; genus Sequoia; species Sequoia sempervirens. The sequence continues at coordinate 324,102,844 of VDFB02193867.1, forward strand.
TTGATTTTGTTGATTGTTGTGGTTGTTTCTGTTTGTGTTGCCAAAGGATGAAGGTGATGATCAATTTATTATGGATGATTGATTATTTCAAGTGAAAGCGAGATGAGACAGCTGGATTTTTTCAAATATTTCGATGTTTTTGACGTTTTTGGAATGTTTTGAGGTTGTTTCGATTTTTGATTTTATAAATGTTTTGATTATTTTATTTTTTCAAATGTTTTTGGATTGTGGTGTTTTTCGAATGTTTTTGGATTTTGATGTTTTTTTGAATGTTTTTGGATTTTGGTGTTTTTCGAATGTTTTTTGATTTTGATGTTTTTTTGAATGTTTTTTGATTTTGATGTCTTAGGGGCTGATCAAGAAATTAGCCTTTCCTACATTTAAGCTTAGAGACGATGTAGTTCGGATTCTATGTTTTAGACATTTTTTGCCTTTTATGAATGTTTTTGGATTTTTTGATGTTTTGGATGTTTTTAGATTTTCTGATTTTCTAATGTTTTTGGATTTTCACATAATTTTGAAAATTTGGATATGGATATGATATTAGTGCTCTGTTTGGGATTTTTCTAAAAAAACCAAGCTAAGGTTGATTGATCTGATCAATGGATTGGTGATGATGATAACATTGTTGAGGATACACAACAATGCAAGGATTTGATTGATCAGAATTTATGATGATAACATTTTTGAGGATGCACAAAAATGCAAGGATTGATTGATTGGGATTGATGATGATAACATTGTTGAGGATGCACAACAATGCAAGGATAGTGTTAAGCAACACAATGATATCCTTAGATAATGATTTTTTGATTGGATTTGATTGATCATGATTGATGAAGCTTGATTTTGGAACAAAATATGTTTGGATGATTTGATATGACATTTGATGTGCAACTTAGATGCGACTGATAGTGATTGTTTGGATTGATGTTCGATGTTCAATGAATCTTGATAAGGAACATTTTCTCGTCAAAATATGCCACGGGCTAGTGATTTGGAATTTTTCTCACGAGTGGTTTAACCAATTTAATTGCATGTTTTCCAATGTTCGGATCACCACATAAGTTGGAGGACATAGACCAATATTTATTCCCGAAACAAGATCTACATATCTTCCCCCAATGTCTAGCAATGTAAGGAATGCCATGGATGGATGCTTGGATGGATGGGTATGGATCATCTTGCAATAAGATAAGGTACTTAGATAAATAATGTTGCATAGGATAAGATTAATGAAAGCAGCCCATGTCAAGATGTTTACCGTAAGAAAGCATAAAGTGTGCCCCAAACTTTCATCAAGATCAAGATAACTTGGATGATGGATGCAGATGGATGAAAATGAATTGGATCAATGGTTTATGGATGGATGGATTTATTATGGATGGAAAAAGATGCTTTCATCTGAACTGGCACACATAGATGCTCAATTCCACAAAGGTCTTTCCGGGTTTCCACCACGCCTGCTTTGGTGGTTTCACTAAAAGGACAAAGATTTTTCACTACTATTTCCAATCCCTTTTCCCTAATTCTTTGGATTTTCCATGTTTTTTCATGTTTTTTTTTTTTTTGGTTTTTTTGGAACATTTATGCTGACCCACCTAGTGGTGTCAATGTAGATGCTTCTATCATAATGTGCCATCGGTATCCTTCCTGAAGAATTTTCTTTGCTAAAGATACATGTACTTGAATGCAGCTCTAGGGATTCCTGATTTTCTTTGTCGATACCAAAGTTAACTTTTTCTCTGGGTGCACATCATGATAGAGTGCCTTCGAAATCCTTATGATGAAGGGTTTTTTCCAATACATGGTCAATGTAAGAACTAGATATCATGTGTGGAGGCATGGATGGAGTGTGTTTAGGGATAAAAGATGGATTGGTTAACAACTTGGAATCTTTGAATCTCCAAATTTCGGAAGATGAGCAATGATGGGTGTATACGAAAGTGTGGGTGGAATTAGGACCAATAGTTTGATACACTTTGTACGTTCCTTGAAAATCTTACTTTTTCTTTTGTGGACATCTTTGATGGATACTTTTCCCTCTTTTATTTTGCCCCATAGTTTTTTTGACCAATGGAGTTTGATAGGGATAATCTTTCTTTTTATTCTTTGGTATCCATATGTATTTGATTTGTCCCTTATGCTTTTCTGATTCTTTTCCTTTGATAAAATTCTTCATACTTTGATTCAATTCTTTCTTTTGAAATTGGTCCCAATTCGTGGATGGGGTGATGGGTGGATGAAGATTCATGACGTGGCTAGTTGTAGTATTGGCATCGGTTTCATCATAATAATTCTTCGTGCTCCCTATCTTGACATTTTCTTGAGATGAATTTTCCCCTAGTATGGCAGTAATGACACCTTTTTTTCTTGATTCCGCCTGTTTTGAGATGTCTTGTTTAGTAAACATGCTCTGAAAAATGACCACTGTAGATGATGTTATTTCGATTGGATGCTCTACTGAATTCAGAATATATTGTTCCATCTGAATTGTTTCCTTGAGTGGATAATACTGAATATCTTTATCCATGATGTCCTCAGTCTAAATTTGGGATATATCTGATACTATTTTTGACAACTCTTTTGACTATAGAAATCAATAACCTTCTCTTTTTGTGTAATAATGTCAAGAGTAAAAGAATCTTGTTCTTAAGGAAGATCATCTATCTGTCCATCCAAAGAAAGCATCTCATGGGTAGATGGAGGAGTATGTGCTACACAGATATGATCATCTTGCATAGATAGGAGAGTTTCCATTAGATTATTGTAGTATCTTGAAGATACAATTTCTTGATCTTGAATGATTTTGAAGTTGCTTTCAAAATTCTTTGAATCACGTTCTCGACATGGGTTACTTTCAAAGGATGTATTGCTTAAAAAGGATTCTTGGATGTCGTCATTAGACATGGTAAGTGGTTCAATATCCTCAAGTGTCGAGTTCAGGGTTCCTTCAGTATCTCTAACCATGAGCTCGAAGGGGGTCAACATGTCCTAGGAAGGACCATTGCTAGACCTTAGTGAAAGATGTTGATCATGCTTTGGGATAAATTCTTGCGATATGTCCTCTAACTCATAAGGCAATTTAAAGACATTTTCAACATGATCATAGGTCAATGGATCGTGCATTATGTTGATAATATCAAACAATCCTAACACTCCTCAAGAAATAGATCACTAAAAAGTGGTTCTTGACGTATGGTGCATTGATCATCGGATGGTGTAGAAACATCTTCAATATGCTCCTTAATTGAGAGATCTTCAACATTGTTTTCAAAAATTGTGGTGGAGAGATTGTGAATGTCTTCAACCATAGAGTCAAGTGATGTTGACATTTCTTGAATTGGATCATTGTTGGGTATTGTTGGTGGATTTTGATCATGATTGAAAAGTGACTCTTGACCTATGTTGATTTGATCATTGGATGATCTAGACATAGCTTCAAGGTTCTCAGTGATGGATTGATCTTGATCCTTGATCTCAATAGTTGTCAATTTTTGTGTTTGTGCTTGTGTTTGTTGAGTAGCTTGAGAGGCTTGTTGCACTTGTTGAGCTTGTCTTGCTTGTTGCATGGATAGATATTGTTGGATAGCCTTTTGGTAGGCCTGGTGAGCTTTTAGCGCAATGTTATATTATCTTGTTGCATTTGGTTTCAGTGGTAGTGGTGGTGGATTTGAAATCATGTTGGATGCAGTGACAAGTGGTTGAGATATGCTCAAAGCAATCATGGTAGTGAAGGGTTGAGATGTGATGGGCATGATAGTGGTGGTTGGAATGATCAAAGTGATAGGGATGGTTGGAATGACCAAGGTGATAGGCCCTTGGGAGACCATATTTAGTTTGTCAAGATTGATGTTTTCATTTGATTAGATACCATCTATTAGTGTGATGTCAATGGTATATTCAAAGGATTTTATGTGATGACTTGATTGGTGTTAGGTGGATTGATTTGGATGGAGTGATTGGTGCTAGGTAAAGGGGGAAACCCTAAACCAAGGAATGATGTTGATATGGGTAATGGTGGAGGATGCGTCTCTTGGCGCAATGACTCAACTATTTTGGTAAGTATAGCAATCTGATCTTGCCAAATTTGATCCTTATTTTGATCTTGACTCCCTTGATATAGTTGATATTGATTTTGTTTAAGTAGATTTGAAGTTTGTACTTGTGTTTGATTTTTGACAATGTTCTAATTTGGGATGATGTTCAAATTTGGCATTGTGGGTTTAAATTGACCATTGTTGATGCTGGGAATCACATTGCCTTGTTTTAGGTAACTTTGATTTTCCATGGTGTTACCTTGACTTGGACTAATGCATGTAGTCGTTATCATAGTGTTTGGACTTTGAAAAAAAATTGTATGATTTGCAAACATATTTATCCCAAATTTTGTTGGATTCATGTTTGGAAAACTTGTACTTGGTACATTCTCTTTTGGCATGTAGGGATTTTTTGGGATGATGTTCGTTTGAAGGCTAATGCATTCATTGTTTGGTTGGTGGATTTGTAGATTTGGACTTGAATTTAAATCTACCATTGGGAAAGGTGTCCCAAAATTCAATTTGGTCATACTCACATTTGTTGAACTATTGACATTTGTCGAAGGTAATGATCCCATGTACGGTTTGTATAGATGTGAGTGTTGATAATCAATTGGAATTGTAATGCTTTGAAAGTTCAATTGATTTGGATTACTCATGATGTATGGATCAAGTTTATATCCCATGTTCATCTTGTGTTTTGACCTTGTTGCAAAAGTGACCTCTAAGGTTCTTAGGACTAATGACGAGATGAAGGATGGAAGGTGTAAAAGATATGAGTGTTGAACGTTTAGGAACTTTGGATCAATGCTAGACTTAGGGTTTGATTTTAATTGGTTTGATTTAGGTAAGATGTTATCAAGTAGGATGAACTTGTTCGAAGGATTGCTGATTTAATTAGAGGTATGAGAAATGATGCATTCCCATACTCCTAACTAAACAAGGTGATTTTGATTTTAATGATTTACCGAAGTCTAGAATGTTGTTTTCAAATCTCTAAAGTTGTTTTGGGATGAGTTTTGATAAATGTTTGGATGGATGAAGTGTTAGATTTGATCCTAAATGAACCCAAGAAGGACTTTTGTACTAGGCCAAGATAGTGAAGAACATGCCTTTCTCTAAGAGTAATTCAAAATCAAAAGACCAATGTTTGCATGAAAACCATATGACCAAAAGATGCCAAGCACATATGTGGGGTCCAATTGATTTAATCTTTGCTTAATGTATTCTTTTTATCACAAACACTTCTTGATTAGGTTTTCAACTAAATTTCCAATTTCCTAATTTTCTTTCACCCCACAAAATGCATTATGCAAAAATCAAGGAAATCAATGCAAAGGTTTCCTAATGTTGACCTTAGTAGGAGCAAATTGAGATGAAATCCAAATGTTTAGAAGCCTCTAAGGATATGAATCCCAAGGGAAAGCAATAACATGTGAATTTTTTCAAGGATATTTGCTTCTCCTAAAGGGTTTGAGATTTGATGCTCATATTGAATGTTGGTTTTCCAATGTTTTCGATCAAAGCACTGTGTTTTCAAACGGACTCACAAGCAATATAACACCCTAGCTCAATTGGTACATTTTCTTAGTGGGCTTAACTCATGCCCTTAGTAGTAGAAGAGATGATTTTACATGAAATCAAGGAAAAAATATAAAGGTATGTTAAGAATGAAGTCTTAACCTCTATACCTTAACCAAGATCGAACATGGCAAGTAACTTCTTCGAATCTAAGTTCCAATGCACCACTTCGATAAACTCGGTGAATGATTTCATAGGCCACTACAAAAAAGGATTTTATTTTGGAGTTTTCGTTCGTGGAGATTGACCCATACGGCAAGAGTCCACTTTCGGATCCATCTCGTCGAAATCAACCACGTGATATTGGTGTTTACTCCAGTACCCACATTTATATTCCAATTGGAAATAATTTTAGCTTTAGAGTGTTACTAGTTGAGTCATTCCCTTGGGTGAGTACTTTTTCCCCAAGGCAAGCCCTCTAGGATAAATAAAAGTGAATAAAGATAATATTTGTAACTCGATCAATCTTTGTTGGCAACAAAGAGAGAATATACGCAATAATGCCCCCACTCACACTCGCACAAGATTTTGTTCAATTTTAAAACCCAAAATGAAGTGTGGAGGAAATATTTTATGCAACTTAATGTCATCAAAAAGACTTTTGGTTCTCAAAATCGTCATGAAGCACGAGAGAAGTGCATACACCTTTTTAGATGAGATTACTTTGAATAAGAGATTATGAAACATGAAAAACACATGTTCATTTTAAGCACCAAAAAATAAAATGTGATAATTTTCCTTGTTCAATTTTTAGCCCAAAAGTAAAGTCTAGTCAATTTCTAAGTTGATTTTTAATCCAACTTTGAAAACAAACAATGATCTAGTTGGCCTAAAACAGAAGACAAAAGTAGGAAATGGATGCTCTAGGTTGTTTCAATAAGCATTAAGAAATGCTTTTTCAAGTTCAATGTCCACTTTTTCAACTCCAAGATTTGTCCAAGATTGTCTCTTATCTTGCAATGTTGCAACTCCTTTGACTGAAAATCCTTCCTCCTCACTTTTCCTATTGAACAAAAAGATAATCAAGTGAGGATCAAATTAAATTAACTAAGTTCATTTTAATCATTGATTTCAAAAAAAAGAATGAATTCAAATGAAAAAGACTTAATGATATTTTGAACCAATCTCAAACACACATTAGTGGGGTTAGTTTACATATGCACATCTATGAATACCTCTATGAAATAACAATTCCATGCTTCAAAGATGCAAACAACTAACAAAGAGGATCAAATAAACATATAGAAGCAAGAAAAAGTACCTATTCCATATTGGATTGGTGTCAAATGTGCCAATGACCCTTTCCTAATCCTTGCTAAAAACTAAAATGATGCAATGCACTATGATGAGGAGCAAAATTAGTTCTCAAACCAAGATAATAACTTTGCATGAATATCTAGATGAGTTGATGAAGAATGAGGCCCTTCATTTATAGATTTATCTTGATGAGAGAATGGCCAAATGGATGAATGTGGGACTAAATATAAACCAATGAAAAGAGGCCACTTGTCAACTTGCCATAGGTTGAGGAATGTGCAAGTTTTGGCCAATGTGCCAAAGAGAGGGAGTTTCGAATTCAAATTTGTGAAATAAATGTTGAGAGGGGGACATGAAAATGAGAAGTTAATGCAATATTGGAAGGGACAAGTCAACTTGTCATCATTTTCAAACTTGAGGGAATATTCTATTTTTTATGCCAAGTTGAAAGAAAATAAGGATTTTAATAAATCAATAAATTCATTTATTTGTGCAAGTGGGAATATCTAGAGGATGTGATGGGTGGTTAGGTTAGGCTAATTAGGATTAGATTAGCTTCATGATGATTAGGTGAGTTTGACCCCTTTGACTTGAATATTTGGATTTATTTAAATCAAAAGGGGAGAAATATGAATTTGGGATTTAATTAAATGAATGTTTGATTTATTTAATTAAAGTGATGATGCAAAATAAAGGTTAATTAATGAAGTGTAAGGATTTAATTGATTTATTTAAATGATGTAATGATCAAGTGGATTTATTTAATTTGGAGGATGAAATATTAGATTTGATTAAATGAAGGTTATTTGATTAAACCATTGGATTTACATGTATGCATATTTTGCGTGTCAGAAAAAATCAACTTTATTTAATTTAAGCCTATCATTCCCTCTTTGACTAAATAAATCAAGAATTTATTTAATTAAATCTCAAAAATTGCCTTCCATCCCTTTTAATTTAAATAAATCAAAGTATTTAAATCAAATAAGTCAAAATCACCTAATCATCACCTAAGCTAATCTAATCCTTATTAACCTAACCTAACCACCCATCACATCCTCTAGCTTTTCCCACTTGCACCAATAAATCATTTTATCTCATTTATAAATTCATCATTTTCTTTCAACTTGGCATAAAAATAGAATATTCCCTCAAGTTTGAAAAATGAAGACAAGTTGACTTGTCCCTTCCAACATAGCAATCAATTCTCTCTTTTATGTCCCCCTCTCAACATTTAATTGAAAATTTCAAATTTGAATCTCCCCCTCTTGGGCACATTGGCCACAACTTACACATTCCTCAACCTATGACAAGTTGACAAGTGGCTTCATTACATTGGCCAAATCATTATCCCACATTGCTTTATCTTCAGCTCTCTTCCAACTTGAAAATCTATAAATGAAAGGCCTATTCTTCATCAATTTATCTACACTCTCATGAAAAGTTACTCTCTTAAATTGAGAAGTAATTTTTCTCATCACCATTACATTGCATCTTGTGACTTTTAGCAAGGATTGGGAAAGGGTCATTTGCACATTTGACACCAATCCAATATGGAATAGGTAATTTTCTTGCTTCTATATGTTTATTTGATCTTCTTTGTTATTTGTTTGCATCTTGGGAACATCACATTGTTATTTCATAGAAGAATTTGATGAATTTGCACATGACTAACCCATGTTTGAGGTTTTAGAGTTTTGCAAAATTTATGGTGCTTTAGTTTTAACTCTACGAAAGAGTGTCACTTTACACATTCATATTCATCCAACTTAAGCATAACAAGCCAAATATAGTTGAGTAATAAAGATGCAATTATGATCAAATCTAAAACCAAAGTGGTTGTATCAGTTATTCAATGTGTGCAGCAAAATACTCAAGAGATGAAAAAATATTCACAATGGAACAAATAGCAAAGACTTTACTTTCCAATCGATATTTAAAACAGAATCAGAGATTTTAAACAACAGATTTGAATGCATGTTAAAAATTGACCAATAAGCATGCAACATTAATGGGTGGTGGCTTTCTTTTGCCTTTACCTTTCGAATCCAACAACTTCCTCCCATACCTGATCTCTTTTTCTCATTCAATGCTAATGTATTAATTTACTTATACCACTGTCAATGTTAATGCAACAACCAATATTAAAAGAGAAACAAAGACTATTGCACCAGTAATGATATCTTCTGCCTTCACAAAGATTATCAGGCTAGCTAAAATAACTATTGGCGCATTTAATCACTAGTCAAATCGCACAAATGCATTTAATTAGATGCATCCCTTCCTCTCTTCTTCCTCTCTACTCAATGACTTCTCACCATTATGCGTCCTTTTCTATTTTTCTTACACCTGCTTTATTGTATTTCAAACAAATAACCACAACCAAACTTTTAAACTCTCATACAAGCATAAGATTAGGAAAAAGATAAAATCTGAGCTTTTACTTATTTTCAAAGTGTTTTCTTCTATTCAAAATGTAATGATCTAATCTGGTACTTCATAGGCAATAAATCAATCCATGATTTTTCTTTTCTTTTTTTGTTCCATATTATCACCCTAGAAACATTTACATCTAAATAGATATAGCATCAAATAATTTTGAAAGCAAGCAAACCTTCCATACAAATAAATTGGTAGATGTAAAGAAATGTATATGATTTATGCCAAGACTACAATATATACACCTTAACTCTCATTTTTTTCTTATCGGGGTGGAGTAGTAGGATATCCGTAGGAGTAATTCAAATCAGTAAAAAAATATCTCTTCTTATGATGCTTTTGGAGTAGACTTTATGGTTACAAAAATGTTGTACTCATATGTGTGAATCCAAGAGCATACAAACCCCAACGTATTGGTAATTAGAGGCATCAAAACCGGCATATCTTAGATAGATTCAAATGAGCCTAAATCCATGTTTGGAGGTCTGAAATGCCACACTAGCATTGATGGATAATACAAAAATAATGAATTAGTGATGGATAGCCACCATTTGCATTTCATTTTGGGAAGAAAAATTGTATGTTGGCAAAAACGATAGTGCACATGGCGAGTGGCCCACCTCTTCTATTTCCATCACTCCTTTCCAAAATGAAAATAAGCCTCTTTTAGCAATAGTAAATAGTATAGTACTACTGTTGATTTGCTATTTCTTTAAGCTCATTGTAGCAAATTCAAAAGAAATGGAAAGAGCCCACGAATTAAGACAAGGTACCCAAATAACCTTCTCCTCCAATGGCATAGATTCATTCCAAATAGTTCGGCCTAAATCTGACCATTTCCCCTCCATAGTATGGCCTCCAAACTCTATGACTCTCTACCCTTTTAGGTTAGAGTTGCATCGATTCTAGACAGACAATGATGAGAGATGATGATAATAAAAGATATGAAAGGAGCAAGGGGTCGATGTCACAAGGTAGGTATAGAGCTAGTGAACAAATAAAATTTTTATGATGCTCTAATGAATATAGAACTTGGAAAATAATTAGACTTTTGATGGCACTATTTACAAGACATAAGGTGGATTTAATGCTACCAAAAACTGACCAGTGAACAAAGATAGTTTTAAGATGCCCCAATCGATATAGAACTTGGAAATAATCAATGATAAAAGTTGAATGCTCATCTAATCAAACAAATTTTGAAAATTTATTTAGCGATTGCACGGATTACCTCTAGTCTAATCATTATTGTAGTGTACCATGCTTCCGCCTCAAGGAAGCAAATTTCTAATAGAGATAAATGCATTTAGATTTAGTGATTGCATGGTTTACCTCTTCCCAAAAGTAAGGCTTTAATTTTGTGATTAGACATTTTGAAATGGTCTTTCACAGCAATGTGTTCCCCTAATGCTACAATCAATTCATTGTAAGATCAATTTATAATCCTTTAAGAACCAATGATTTAATGGTTAGTCTCATTACTACCATACAAATTAATTTCCTTTACATAGAAATAAAAATATATATACCCAAGGCTAAATAAGCTTGTGCCTAGATGTTAGTTCATAAAATGAAAACAATAATTGAAAATGCATAAGCTAGCTAGGCCATAACGAGGTCATAAATAAGGCTTATGAAGCCTTCATTCAATTTAAAGGCCAAGAATAAGGACATGGGCACAACATTTCAATATCTGTATGCATTCTATTCTACAACATCTAGGCATATAAGTTGTGCCTACAAGGAGATTAGCATAGAGGATTGGTAGAGAGTATAACAATGATTGTTGGCTAGGCAGTAATAGCGATTATCACCAAATAAATTGTGAAAAAAAAAGTATAGTGATTAATCACATTGTGATAAGGAGTATACAGTCAAAAGAAAGAATCACCAGATCGAAAGAGAAGCAATTTGATCAGGAAAGACATTATCTTTTATTTTTAAGAGCACAAACAATTGAAAGTAGTTGAAACAAATCTAATGGAAGAACTAAAAAAAAAATTGTAAATTACAACCCTCCCTCTAGCACCATATGTGAGCACCTATAAATCTACACACACCCTAAACCTCCATACTCATTAGCAATGGGTTAGTTCCACTTACGAAAACCTACAAATGCTCCTATGAAATAATACATCATTTCTGACAAACAAGATAACCAAACAAACTATTTGAAAGCATAATAGAAGCATAATATATACCTATTCCATAGTGGATTGTTGCCACTTTGATATGAAAATTGGCCCTTTCTCAACCCTTGACAAGTTCAATGATGAAGATTGTTGAAAATCCTATGAAGTGGAAAAAATTAGCTCTCAATGTGAAGAGGGTAACTTTGCATGATGATTGTGGATGATTGTGGATGATAAAATGAAGGATATCCTCTCCATTTATAGAAGAGTTTGATGAGAGAAGAAGCAAATGGGATGAATGTGGGACTAACTTTCAACCAATTTCAAGGTGTTACTTGTCAAGAGATGGATGGGTGAAGGATTTGCAAGTTTTGATGAATGTGCCCATAAATGCATATATTTGAAATTTTAAAAATGTTGAAATGACAAGGTGGAGGGAGAGTCAAATGGACTAATTGCAACTTGGTTCAATGCAAAAGGACTTGTAAGGTGACATAAATGCCTTGTTGAAAGGACTCATCCCACTTGGAGCTAGATTTGAAATGTAGGAATATTCTATTTTTATTTCTTGTTGAGAGAAAATGAAGATTTCATAAATTAATTAAATGATTTATTTGTGCAAGTAGGAAAAGCTAGAGGATGTGACATGCATTAGATTTAACCTTAATCATGATTTGATTAACTTAAGTGAAGATTAGGTGATTTGACCTTTTGACTTAGATTTATGGATTAAAATAAATCAAAAGAAGATGGAAAATGATTTAGACTTAATAAATTAATTAAATGATTTATTTGTGCAAGTGGGAAAAGCTAGAGGATGTGACATGCATTAGATTTAACCTTAATCATGATTTGATTAACTTAAGTGAAGATTAGGTGATTTGACCTTTTGACTTAGATTTATGGATTAAAATAAATCAAAAGAAGATGGAAAATGATTTAGACTTAATAAATTATTTAAATGATTTATTTGTGCAAGTGGGAAAAGCTATAGGGTGTGAATGCATTAGATTTAACCTTAATCATGATTTGATTAACTTAAGTGAAGATTAGGTGATTTGACCTTTTGACTTAAATTTATGGATTAAAATAAATCAAAAGAAGATGGAAAATGATTTAGAATTAGTTAAATAAATATTTTGATTTATGTAACTAAAGGGGATGTTGTTAGTATTAAAGATGAATTTATTTAATTTAAATGGGGGACTTTAGAGATAAATCAAATAAACTTGATTTATTTAATGATTGGATGAATATGACTCAATTAAATGCATGATGTCAGTTTTACATGTCTACAGTTCCCTTGGGTGAGTACTTTTTCCCCAAGGCGAGCCCTTTAAGATAAACAAAAGTAAGCAAACATATCTGTAACTCAATCGATCTTTGTTGAGAAACAAAGAGAGAATACACACGATAGGTTTACTCACACTCACAAGATGTTTTGTTCAATTTTAATCCCAAAATAAAATGTGGAGGCAATTACTCTACCCAACTTAAGATCACCAAAAGGCCTTTTGATTCTCAAGATCGTCGTGAGGCACAAGAGAAGCACATATGTCCTTTCGATGGTATTGTTTTGAGTAATCAATTACAAGACAAATAAACACTTGTTCATTTTAAGTCTACAAACCAAAAGTGAATTCTTTTTGTAGCACCAAATTAAATGTGGAATTTGCCTTGTTCAATTTTTACCCTCAAACCAAATCTAGTGGGTTTGTCCTAAGATTCATTTTAAGATTTTTGTATTAAGAAAGAAAGCTTTTCTAGAGGTCTTTTACAATCCAAAAAGATGAGAGTTGGTTTAAAACAGAAAATTAAAGCATGAAACGAAAGCTCTAAGAATTTAAAAACATTTGTCAACTTCAAGATTTAAGGCTTCAATCCTCTTTAATTCCAAGATTCTTCAAGGATTCCTTCCAATGCTTCAACATTGTACGTTCTTCGTGCAAGAGAAAATCCCTCCTCCTTCATTTTCCTTCCTTTTCCTCATTTTCCTATCCCATGAAAGACAATCATACAATAATTTATTTAATTAAAATCATTTTAAACATTAATTTGAAACAATAAAATGATTTTAAATAGAAAAGACAAATGATTGTGAAATTTTAAAAAAATAATGCAGCATTAATAAGAATCATGCTTTCCAACAAATTTTCACAATATCAAAGCCTTTAGCTAAAATATCTAGTCACCAATGGAGAAAAAAAAAATTGGACCATTTAATGCAGTTAGGTAAAGATTTTGCTGACAACTAAAGATTTGATTGATTTTTATTTTTTTTTAATTTTTCCTGCAAAAGATCTTAAACGAGTAATGCCAAATAGAAAAGATGCAAGATTAAATGAATTAAACTAGACATTAATATGTAGATATCGTGCCTTCCAGAGCATAGATCTTTAAGTTGGACTGGTAGATAAATGTTTCATATGAAATCACTGTCTTTCATACCAAATTGTTGCTTATTGATAATTATATGGACTAATAACTATGATTCTAATTAGGCTACCAAATAGGCCACCCTAGTACTATTAATACAATGAATCCTCACCTGATCTTTGTTTCTTTTCACAGTCCCCTCATTCATAAAGGAAATAAAGAGGTACTCACCAACTAGCGTGTTACCTTCATCAACTTAAATCCTTAAAATATTACCAGTGCATTGAAATTCAGTACATGTATTTTATTTCCTAGCTACTCCATCATCCACAGTGTCCTTACTCTTAAGATTGATGGCTTGTCTTTTCTTGACAATTTTAACTATCCAACTTTAAAATAGAAATATGGAAAGAGAAAAAAAAAGATCAGTGCCTAATGTTAGCAGATTGGAGAATGACATTTTTTTTTTGAACAAGCAGATATTAGAGGAGTGCATTAATAATACTTTTTATGGTGCAACAACTGCTACTCTCAGTGGTGATGCTTTTATCTGCTCATAATCCCCACACCTTTGACTCATCTACTCCATTCTTAAACTATACGCCATCATCTACTATGCCTATGAACTACAGTAAAGATGAATGTGACTTCAATTATATGTGAACTCATAGTTGTTTCATTGTGCCTATGGCTGTAGAAATTATTTCTTTCCCTTCAATAGAACCATACTCCTTTATCATTTCCCATCTACTAATAAATATTACACAAGTTTATTGTCTTAAGTCTTCGCTCGGCATTTTGGACTCTTTGTTTTTTTCAAGAAATATTACCTTTTGGGACCGCGTATGCCTTCGTTATGCAGGACCTATACAATTCATGTATGTAAATGTGTATGCCCACGTACTCCTCTATATGCCAGGATATGCCTCCGGTAATCCATAGTTTGTGATTGAAGGGGTTCTTGCAAAAGAAAATAGGCATTATGATAGGAAACAATCAGGATGTGGACATCAAACTAAGCTTGTTTTCCATAAAAAGGCTGAGACCACGAAGAAGATTGTGCTGAGGTTGTAGCATCAATCATGCAAACAAGTTTCCTAATCAAGCACTGAAAACATTTTCAAATTAGCGGAGACAAGAAAGGAAAGGGAACTTCTCTATTTTAGGTGCATCCAGCTACTAATTAATGTTGAAATGATTCAATCAGCCTAACTAATATATTCAAGTGACATGTATAATGAAATTTATCAATTTTCATTATCAATAGTTTACTTTTCATTGTCAAAGTAGCTAAGCTTCTATAAAATTCTAATAGCCAACTTTTGCTCAAAATGATTTCTAGCATAATAGGAAATAACTTGTGAGTTTTTACAATAAAGGAACCTTGGATTGTTCTTTCCGTAGCATATTTTGAACTGTGAGTTGTGAAATGAAATAGAATTTGCTAGATTCTGCTAGATTAAAAATGTATTAAGTGTGATTGCAATCATCCAAAGGAGAACCATACAAAAATTGTAAAAGAATCAAATCCAAGAGACTGGAAATGCCCAAAATGCGGCATCCTAATTTTGAGAAGAGATACGACATACTTAAAGTGTGATTGTAAGCATTCAAAGAAGACCAGAAAAAAAAAGTTCAAAATAGCTAAATCTAGCAGACTGGAAATGCACATCCCATAATACGTGTACCAAAAAAAACATCTGTGAGCTTTCATAAGCAATATTCACATGTGAGATAAATGCACAAACCTAGGATTGGAAAATGTACACTTTTCTTTTTCTAGAATGGCCTAAAAGGAATGTTTGAATCCTTCAAATTGAGTGAGTGGTATGCCTTTAATGCTTCTAAAAATGTACTAGAAATGTAGAAGAATAAGATGAGCAACACACATTTAAAGTAATCGATCATAGATATCAAACACTAGTAATGGATATATAAATCCCCGATAGTGCAAAGAAATGAATAAATTGAATCAAATCTATTTCTTGCAACAAAACACAAAAGGTCAAATAATGCCCTTCTTCTAGTGCCATTATGTGGATGTGAAAATCTACAAATGACTAAAACTCTAAACAAGACATTATCATGATTAGTGTTTTAAAAACAAAGCAAGCATTCAACATGCCTATGAAATAATACATCATGCTTCAAAATGCAAACAAATGACAAACATGAAGTATACCTATTCTATAGTGGATTGGTGCCACTTTGCTATCAAAAGTGGCCCTTTCCCAACCCTTGACAAGCCAATGATGAAGATGCAATGCTATGAAAATGGACAAAACTAGTTCTCAATGTGAAGAGAGTAACTTTGCATGAAGTTGTGGATAATAAAATGAAGGATTTATAGAAGAGTTTGATGAGAGAAGAAGAAAATGGGATGAATGTGGGATAAAAACCAAACCAATAGAAAGAAGCCACTTGTCACCATGTGAATGGGCCAAGGATTTGCAATTTTTGATGAATGTGCCCATAAATGCATATATTTGAAATTTGAAAATGTTGAAATGACAAGGTGGAGGGAGAGTAAAATGGAGTAATCGCCACTTGGATCAATGCAAAAGGACTTCTAAGGTGACATAAATTCCTTGTTGGAAGAACTTATCCCACTTGGAGGGAGATTTGAAATGGAAGAATATTCCATTTTTATGCCTTGTTGATGGAAAATGAAGATTTAATAAATTAATTAAAATCATTTATTTGTGCAAGCGGGAAAAGCTAGAGGATCAAACTTGCACATTAGATTTAACCTTAATTATGATTTGATTAACTTAAGTGAGGATTAGGTGATTTGACTTTTTAACTTAGATTTATGGATTAAAATAAATCATAAGGAGATGAAAAGAGGTTTAGACTTTGTTAAATAATTTTTTTTATTTATTTAGCTAAAGGGAATGATGTTAGTGGTTTAATTAAATAAGTTTGATTTATTTAATTAAATGAAGAACTTTAGAAGTTAATTACATAAGATTGATTTAATTAATTAAAGGGGGACTTGAGGATTTATTTACGATTTAATTAAGTAAATTTGATTGATTTGATTAATAGAGGAATTAAGATGGATTAATTAATTAGTTAATAAAGGGGTGATTTAAAGAAGAATCAAAGTTAGTTGATCAATACATTTTTCATGTCTACACATAATCATCTTAGAATCATCATATTCATCATCATAAGCATATTAGGTCATCCTTATTACATAAAAAAATACAAAAAACATATATAGCATTCCATCATAAGGAATCATCCATATAAGCATCACATGTCATAACCATATGATACCATCTTGCATCCATAAGCTATTAGCATACATCCCATTGCATATATCCTTCATAATCCTCACATACCATAAGAAAGAGTTCAAAATGAGATCATTGAATTTACATACATACATGTACATAATCTATATAACATCACATCATAATTGTAATGCATCTATAACATTGTAAAGAATAAAATAAAGGTAAATTAAGTGCATCTATCCATACATCATAACATAGAAAATCACACATAAGAATAAACCATACAATATACATGCATAATGTATCATAACATATAGAATCATCTCATAATCATATAAATTGATAACAACATAAGCATCATAATCCATCACATAGACATGTATATAACATAGGAACATAAATCATGTAAGCCATCACCAAAATCATTTATCTCACATATATATAAAAAATGGTGTCATAGTACAATATCATTATGTATCTCAAAATGGAGTTCGCAGGCTCAAAATAAAAAAATATCAGTGTCTAATGCATGTATAAAATAACGCTATCCCAAGCTTCACATATCTCTTGAAGGAGATGGCCCTAATGAGGGAGGTCTATCCTATTATGGTTGTGATCTTGAAGCCCTATGTCCTAATCCCAATAGTTGAGCATATGGAGAAGGCCTAGGTGATATGATGTGAGAAGTCTATAAACAATATACACTTAACTCCTAATCACATATTTTTCCTGATTCAATAGAATTGTGTGATCATGTCTTTTAACCGTTGAAATAACAGAAACTAGCATTCACTTGTTCTTATCTAAAATTAATAAAACTTAAAATAATTACTTAAATAGCATAATTAGAAACTCGAGAAACAATTACTGAAGAGAATTATAAGACAAAAGAGAAGAAGAGAGATCACGAGCTTGATAACAAAGTTCACTCGATTTGAGCTACGTCTTCGGGTCCGCTTCTCAACAAGGATCCGCTTTATTAATGATACCAAGAAATTATGGCTTCTATACATCACCCAAGATGTATTCCTACAATAAAATCTCTCGTAGTCTACTTTTAAACTTGAAGATATTGGTGTACTCTTCCTTTCTCAGGTTCGGCTTCAATTGCCTCTTAACCCAATTACATAGAAAAGTATTACAAAAAAAAAAATCTTTGTACTTAAATAATCCTCCTATATGACTAATTTCTCTTCAAGAGAATTTCTTGTCAAGAAATCACCTCCAAAAATCCCTCTAAAGTTTTCACATCACTTGGTTGAAAAATTAAGAACCTACACCCCCTTTTTATACATAAAAATATGCTATATGGGGTGTAACCTCCATATTTAATAAATAACTCCCCATGAACAAATAAAACAATAACCCTCTTAAACAAAATAACTCCCTTTTAAAAAAATGTCATCTTTTAAAATTCATTTATAACAAAAATAACTTTCAATTTTGTCTTAGCCTTCTATTTTCATATTCTCAGGGCTTTACAACTTACATTTGGTTTTTTTTTTTTTTTGGCATTATTCAATTTTAGGGGTATAGTTTATATTTTAAGGTTGACATTATATTTTGGGGAATTAAATATTATTTAAAGATTTATGTATATGGAGGGATTTTTCTTTTATCATGAAAAATGCTATGGAAAGAGGGTTTTAAGGCATGGGTTAAGGGATCAAATCCCACTAAATCCTCCATTTTATTTTTCAAAACTATACATTTTTTTCCTTCAATAATTATGGTTTAATCCATATTTATTCCAACTCACTACTCCTACCATGTCATATGCCACTGCCCTACCAAGTTTCAAGCTTTAGTGATGCCACGTCATCATTTTGACTAAGTTTGACCAAAACTTTAACTGGTCATAACTTTCACATACGGATCTGGATTACGTCCATTCAAAATCCATCAGAAAGCTCTCATTGAGCTATACATGATGGAACTAGATGAGGAATGTTCCATGATCATCAATTTTTCCATTTGAGTGGCTTTGACCATGTGTTGACTAAATTTGACCCAGCATATCTCTCACATACGGTCTCCTTTTGACATGATTCAAGTTGCATCGGGACCATTTCAGCAAGCTCTTAAATTTCAAACCACTTCCATCTAATTTTAATACTATGAAATTTTTGAGGTTTCTAGATCCTCCTAGATCACTAGGCTAAGAGACTCCTCCAGTGCTTTGAGTCTGGTTAGAGTGTGACCTTCTATGGCTCTGGGTCTATGTGTAGCTCAATATATGATATGCTAATCCATTGACATGTCTCCCTCTACCTCCTCCATAGCCTCGAAAATAGGCACATCTTGATAGCCCTCACTCAAACCCTCTCCTAGCATAATCTCCTCCTAAACTACTCTATTCTACTCTCCCATCTCTTCCACCCCCATCTTCTACTTAGCCTATTGCATGCCCAACTCTTTCTCTTCCTCTAGGTTGGGTCCCTCATGCTCTGCCTTGAACCACAGACCATCCTGCTTGGCCTCCTCCTTGATAGGTAAGAGATGTCTAACTACTTTTTTTCCTCTATCCCTCATTGACCCTTCCTTCGCTATCTCCCCTAACACCATCTCCAACATCATCATCCCTACCTCCTCTACCTCCATCTCTTCCTCTCCTCCATCCATTATCCAAGAATCTATCACATGGACCTCTACCCCTCCACTTCATTGGGGAAATATTATCTCGATCTATTAAGGGATCAAACCTATGTCCAATCCACCATGAATCATACTTGGATTTCTCCACCAAATTAACAACCTATGTGTTGACACCTCATTGAATAGG
The DNA here is from genome assembly GCA_007258455.2 of Sequoia sempervirens. NCBI lineage: Eukaryota > Viridiplantae > Streptophyta > Pinopsida > Cupressales > Cupressaceae > Sequoia > Sequoia sempervirens. The sequence goes on from VDFB02193867.1 coordinate 324,122,693, forward strand.
ATACAAAGCATCAATATCCTTCCCTGCCATCACTACATTGATCATTTGTCCCCATTCAGTTATCTCTCACAAGGACCTATGAAACTCTATTTTACTAATGGGAAACCCCTATCCTCCCTGAACTATTTGAGAACCAACTCTAGAAGGTACCACTCGATGATGTGTTGTGATTGCATTGTTTTCACAATCAGATAACGTGCCTACTGATAATAGGGAAAACACTCTCCCTCATCCTCCCACGGTTGACGGATGAAGCAAGCAAATCAATGGCATGATATTAATACTCGACATCACCAACCTTGGTATGTGTGAAAAATCATCCATAGAAGAACACATATGGCATCCCTACTCCTAGTTGTCTCCCAACAGGAGGTCAAAAGGAAACGATGTGCTCCTGAGCCCAAATCATAAGGATATCGTCCCACATTTGATGGACTGTGCCCCTTTGTAGGCAGCATTGTGTAATTAAAAGTATAACATGGCTAGAAGGCACAACCCTCACATATACACCATCCTATAGGTCATCATTCCAATCAACATCTCTCCCCATCTTATGGGAAATTTGTGTCCTTGTCAATCAGGAATCATAATCCCCCCAATCATAGTGCATAGAACCATGATGAATCTCTCATATCTATTAGCTATCACATCCCACCATATCTTGTACTCCTCTATGTCGAGCTCCATAATTTCCTCCAATATCATCGTGGCCTCTCCTATCGATAGTTGGAAGGAGTTGGTCTTTGAGTACCACCTCTTAGCTAGCACAATCAGTAATCTCCTATTATCCCTAATCATAGGCATGAAAATAGCATAGTATAAGCTGAGGGAATGCAACTAATCTCTCTTCTTGTCAAGTAGTTGATCTCGTAGTCTGCAAGTGGACAACCAACTCTCCCAGGTGCAAATGGGGTCGTATCTCACCTATGATCACAAGAAAGCACATTGCATCAATTGAGAACTCTATCCAACCCTATTTTACCTCAATCACAAAAGAAATTTTATCCAAAACTGGGGAAAAACCCTAATCAAGCAAACACATCACACTATGTAACAAATGCGTCTCACTAGACAAATGTGTCACATTGTCTAAAAAATGTGAATCACTAGGAAAATGTGCCACACATTTGCATATGTGACTTAAAAATTCAAATTCATCATATGATTTAATGCACGCATCAAAAAAATCACTTGCAATAGAAACCAATTATTATGTTGTATCAATAAACATGCATCACATAATCCCTCACATGTGACTCAGAATGCCACTTCCATCATTCTAGACCACAATTGTGTTGTATGAATCACACGTGGCACACTTAATAGTTGTGTGAAAATGCATTTGATAAAAATTAACTAGCAAATGCATTGCATCAATCAGATGCGGAAAACCACCCCACTTTCCATGAGCATGGTAGCAAATGTGGTGCATGGCATGCATCGTATCCGCTTTCCCTCATTAGAGCCATAAAATATAGAAAAAAATGACAAAATGATGAAGGAATGTGGTACATATTTCATCCCTAGATCCCTCTAGCCATTTGTAGGAAAAAACTCTAAATTCACGACGTGAGGAGTGTGGTAGGGGCATATTAATGCTTTTGACCAGAATACAACCATTCAACAATACCACCTCAACGGGGTTTGAACCTTGGTGGCAAGAACAACAATGCCACCTATAAACCATCACACCATGCCAAAACCGGCTTCATTATTTAATTATTCATTAGCCTTTTCTTCCACAATTTAATTTCCACCGTTTTCCTCCACTAATAAATAATTATTCTTTATTATTTAGTAATTTATCTTTTCCTCCACCTTCTAATTAAATAATTGTTTCCAATTATTTTAATTAAAAGTCAACTTTCCCTCTCTTTCTATAATTAAATAATGATTTTAATTATTTAATTATTCCTTCCCTCCTAAATTAAATAATTTTATAATTATTTAATTTACTCCAACGACCTATTTTTTTGTAACAATCTTATCTCTTCTTTCAATTAATTTCACCCAAGTGATAATGTTTTATTACCTTTTAATCTCCACTATCCATCCTTAACTAAACCCTATTTTTGCCCTAACCCTATTTCCTTGCTTCTTAAAACAATCTCATCCATGGATCTCCATCATTCAATCTTACCCCTTCTTTCAAATTCGGGTTTCTATGAAAGAGACCTATCCCTTTCATTTCAAACCCTAGACAACCACAATTTTTGATATTTTATTGTCACTATCACTAAGGTTACAACCAAGAATATAAAACAAAATAGAGAAGATCAATGAAGGTGATTCAACCATGACATATGAATTATGGTAATACTGCTTTATTACACAACCATATAAAGAAAAATGGAGAAGATAAATGAAGGACAGTCAACCATTACATATGAATTATGGTAATATTGCTTTATTATTGTTTATGTTTCTATGTTCATTTATGCTTCATTAATGGATTAAGGTCTTTAAGGTTTAAGTTTTATGTATTTGATTGTTGATACTATTGATTCATACCTTATACCTTGATTTCTACATATATAAAGAATGTATTATATGTAAAATTGATAATATTTTCCTTCAACTTTATGATATTTGTAGGTAAATGGTTAAGTAGACTAAATGATTTTTTCAATGTCAAAACTTTGGAGAGTGGATGAATCAACTTTAGAACCATTCAAGGAGCCTATTGAAGGCAACTTGGGTTTGGCAACCTATTTAAAGAGGGAGGTAAAGTTGAAATTCAAGTACTTGTAGATGATACTTCTAAGCCTACAATTCAATAGATGGATTGTGCTAGTAAGATGCTGCACTTGAAGACTCACTTGTAAGTTATACATTTAGATATTTTTATTTTGTTATGATGTTTTTCTTAACCTTAAGAAAATTCACTGCCATGACAAATTCAACCCATTGAAAATTCACTACCATGAATTGTTGGTGGTGAATTTTCTTACAAATATTTTTTCTCTTAAACTTTGATAGTCTTCAATATATTATTTTAAATTTATTTAGCCTAAATTGGAAGATTCACTATATTTTTTTGTCATAATTATATTTTTCTAATATTCTTATTACTTTTCGTTTGAACTTTTTTTGTTTCTTTTATTTTTGATGAGGCTAAGGATATAGGATAGATCAAAATATAAATGAACATATACAACAAGATTTAGCTGGTGATTTATATTTTCTATTTGGATTCATTTTTGAGAAAAATATCAATATATACTTTCTTAAAATTTGAGAGCTTCTTCTTCTTATTAATTTTTTTTTTTCTGATAATTATATCCTTTTATCATGTAATTTTTATTTATGTATAATATGATTTATTTTGATAATATTTTTTAGTGAGAATATAGATTATTATACAAATGAGGTATTATATTTGAATAGTGGTAAAAATATTTATATAATTAAAATTTATTTTTTTATTTTAAATTTAATCAATATAAAATAAAAGATTCACTTTGCATTATGATAATTATAAGTTTTTCTCATAATTCTTATATGGGGATTAGAGAGACTAGACCTGTGACTTCTTGCCTACAAGAAGATACTAGACCTATGACTTCTTGTCTACAAGAGGAGGCTTTAATCAATAGAGCCAAGATCCCATGCCAAGATTTTTTAATTTTTATTGTTATTGTGATAATTATATTTTTTCATATTTTTTACTTGCTTTCGATGTTAACTATTTTTATTTATGTTTTTAAAGGTTTCTAATGAGAATTTTATTAATCAAATTAGAAGTGAAAAAGTAATGATTTAGCTAGCAAGATTTTTTTTTGTTGGGTAAATCACTACTACCCTTAGATAGCCCAACTGTTGTCGGGTCCACCTTAATTTAGCTGGTAAGTTTAAAAAATAATATTTATGTTTATATTTATTCTTTTAAGTTTTAAAATTTACTATCTTTTTATTTAATGTGTCAATTATATTTTCTCATAATTTTTATTTTTAACATTAGTTAATATAATAATAACTTGTATGATGAATATCCTTCAAATTTATGGAGCACTACTAAATAATGGTATAAATAAACATAAAAATTATTAAACATACTATATCATTGTAATAACTAACACTTTTTCTAGTATCGTATTATACATTCAATAAAGATAAATTTATTAGAAAGAGTGCATGTGAAAGCACAATCAATTTTATCAAAGTTATGGCTTTATAAAAAATGATAATTAGAAAAAAAACATATACATAACAATGGGAGGGGAGCGAGACATCAAGAATAAAGCATCGTGTACACATAGTCATTGTCAACTAAAGACTTAGAAATATCATTGTGAGAGTATGATTTTATGACAATAAGACCATCATTTTTTATATGATTTAGATAATTATCATCACAAATCAGTTATTTTTGAATCCATCATTACTATACAAAGGATAATATATAAAAAATTTATGTCTAAAGGATATGAATGTAAGTTTTACATTCAATAATAATTAATTTAGACGTCTAATGGAAGTTCCTGCATAGCCAAAGGTAGAGGAAAGAGGCGCCTACATTGCCTGAGTGAGAGGCAATTATTTTTTATTTTAAATAAACATTTAATGAGGGAATTGAGCCTCATTAAGAGCAGCTTTAAATACCGAGAAAAAGATTTTAGATGATCGAATATTGCCTTGGCAGGAAAAAAAAATAGCAAGGAGAAATTATCATGAAGATAGAGATGCTAATATAGATTGTGTCACATGAATTGGGAAATTGTCACCTTGTATGAGATAAAGTAAAGATAAAAAATTTAATGTATGTGTAGATACTGAAAAATGTTTTAAGTCTATAAACCTCATTTTTTTTATAACAATTTCCCTTCTTCCCTGTATAACTGATCAATTTTAATTATGTGATTATTGTTTAAGATCATTTTCTTCTATTAATTAAATTATTTTAATTATTTGACTAATCTTTGATTATTTAATTTAATTATATCACTAATTAATCTTTTCATTCCATAATTAAATAAATTCTCATTTATTTAATTATTTATTTTCGTTTTCCTACTATAATTGAATAATTATTTTAATTATTTAATTATTCATTACTCTTTTCTTCCACAATTAAATAAATCCTATTTATTTAATTTCCACTTTTTTCCACTATTAAATCATATTTTAATTATTTATTTATTTGTCCTTTTCCTCTACTTTTAATTAGACAAAGTTATTTTAATTAAAAGTCATCATTTCTCTCTTTAGCTATAATTAAATAATAATTATTTAATTATTTACTTTCCTCCTAAATTAACTAATTTTATAATGATTTAACTTACTCCATCAACCTCTTTCTCTGTGTCAAATCTTATCTTCTATCACAATTAACCTCCACCCTTCACAAGGTTTCATTACCTCTTAATGTCCACAATCCATCCTTAATTAAACCCTAATTGTGCCCTAACCCTATTTTCTTGCTTGCCAAAGCAATCTCATCCATTGATCTTCATCATTTAATCCTAGCCCTTCATTTTGAATTGGTTTTCTATAAAATATACATTTCATCCTTATTTTAGACCCTATTCTATTCTATTCTACTCTCACTAGACAACCACTGTCTTTGATATTTTGCAATCATTATCACTAGGCTATTTTTGTATACTACAAATCTGAGGGCAAGCAAGCATTTAAAGCAAAATGGAGAAGACCAATGAAGGTGACTCAACCATGGCATATGAATTGTGATAATATTGCTTTATTACTGTTTATGTTTGTATATTCATTTATGCTTCATTCTTGGACTAGAATCTTTAGGGCTTGAGTTTTATGTAGCCTTGGATGATCACTAATTAATGCAAACAATGTCTACTACATAAATATGAATTGCAGTTAACTTGTCCCAAAATCCTTCGAGAAAGTCCACTGTCAAGTTCATTATCTCTATCCACACACCCAACATTGAATAACGCTCCTTCTCTAGTACGCCATACTTCGCTAGGATCTCAAATTTCAATCTTGGAGATCATTTCATTGTGAGTCGAGAAAGTCCACTGTCAAGTTCATTATCTCTATCCACACACCCAACATTGAATAACTCTCCTTCTCTAGTACGCCATACTTTGCTAGGATCCCAAATTTCAATCTTGGACATCATTTCATTGTGAGGAAGGTTATAAGAATGTGTATCTTGGACATCCTCTTGAAGTTCAACTTTGAACGTCTCCACCTTACTCCCAATTGCTTTAACTTTATCATGCACGCTTAGGGCTTCATCTATGATTCTGCAGCCATAATCATACAGGTCTCCCATGCATGGCTTGGTTGATGTTGCAATGCAGATGATTTTTTCTAGTATCAATGACTCTTGCTGGGAGATGAGCACTGAACCCAGAGGAAGTCCATCCGTGGATTTCAGGGGACTCACTAGTTGCTTGATTAGGAAAAGAGATGAGCGATCTATTCTTTCAATTCTTGTTGAGATTTTTTGGTCCTTATCCACTCTAGGCATAATAGCTGACACATCTGTGTGCATTCCTTCGATACCATCTTCCCTCGTCTGCTTACCTAGATTGATCTTTGTGATTTGGTAATTTGTAGGCAACAAATTCCTATCATATTTATCAGCTAGTGGTGTTGCAATTTTAGCTATTCTTGATCTCGAAGCATCCACGGTGACAGTTGAGAAAGTCCTTGGCTTTTTCTTGGCATATGGGAATCTATCATGGGAGCGATGGCAGCGAAAAACTTAGAGACAAGTTTTAAAATGATAAACTTGTTGATTCTCAGCAACAACAGATAATTGGGCACCAAGTAAAATGGAGATTGTGAATTCTGACCTGATTGCTTCTTTACGATGGATTTGATTTTTATTTATTTTTGTTATTATAGTTACCTAAGTTTGTGCAAATGTTGGTTACATGTGGCTGCTTAGATAATATTTACCTAGGTTGGTCTATTTAGAATGTGCTGGTTAAGCCAGCCCCAGTCTCATAGACTGTTTTATATGATGAAGGATATTGAAACCTCTCTTACTCATTGTATATGAATGGCCTCAACTTTCTTTTAAGTGATGTACTAACTTTTAGATATATTTGTTGTGGCAACTTGTTTTCTTACATTGTGCAGGCTTTGCAACAATGGAAAGTGTTAGGGGTGAAAAAAGAATAAACCGGGAGGAGAATCCTTCTGAATTGAATGATATTGGACGTGCAGCAGAGATACTAATGGCTCTCAGTAGAGCTAACCCAAACACATCTAACAATGATGGTAAGAGAGTTAGGGGTAGAAAAGGTGGCCTATTCATTGGAGTCACTTATACCCGTGGCCGTTGGCTAGCCTATATATGGTATTCTATTCGTTTTCTTTCTCTGTTTTCTTTTTTTTATATGTTAGTTTCTAATTAAAATATAATGTATTGAACAGTATATCACTATATCTTTCTTCAAGAAAAATGTCTGTCAATACTTTAGGTCATATTGTCTAGCTCATATTTAGGATGTTTTCAATTTTCTGTGGGTTAACATTTCAAGTCATATTGTCTAAGCTCATATTCAGAATGATTCCATTTTTCTGTTGGTTAATTTTTTATGGCTCAAAGGTTAATTGGAAACTTTCTGGGTGATGCTTAGAGAGTTCAATAATAATGAATTCCTGAAATGTCTAACAAACAATATATTTCACTACAAAAATGCTAATAATGTTTGAATGTCATTTGTCTGCAGGCTTAAGAATCATAAACATCGACTAGATCTTGGTGAGTTTACAATGTTAGTTTTTTTTTAAATTGTTTTTGCATGTGTAGGATTTTTTAATAAAAAGGTTAATAATAGAAAGAGTTTCATTATTTTGAGTGTTATATGTTATTAATTGTTAAGTCAAGATCAAATAATATGTTAATAAAACAGATTTTAAGAAAACTTTAATTATAAAACTTTTCAACAAATAAAATATAGAAATTTATATTTTTAAATATTTTTTATATCTTATATTTTCAAATTTTCAAATGTATTAAAAATCATATTTTATTATATTAAAATATACTGTAAAAATAAATATACTATATTTTTAAAAAAATTAGTATAAATATCCATTTCATAAAAAAAAAATTGTATAATTTTAATAAATTTCCTTTTATTTTAATGTTAGGTCGACATTTTATTGCTGAGGCTGCAACAAGTCAGTGTTCTAAAATTTCAGCTTCATATTTTACAATTAATATTGGTTGCATGTAGTTTATTGTAACAGATTATCTATGTTAGTCATAGTGACCGAGACGGGAGGTTAAATTATCTTGAAACAGATTATGACATGAATTTAATAAAAGAGGTTGGTTACAACAATTTTGAAACAATATGTTAAGAATGTCACTTCTTTACATTCTTGAGCTTATTCATTTTCACTGGTTTTGTAGTGGAGAAAGGTTTTTAATGTTGATGTGAAAAAATTTGGAGACGAGCTCATTGAACAATCAAGCGGATATTCAGAAGGTTGTACTAAAGGGTTAAATAATAAAGCTGGGCATGAACTTCTGGAATTGATAAATGAAAATAAAATGTTGGAGATGAGGAGACATTGAAATTACAAGATCCATCTCATTTTGTATGTAGGTGCTTGTATACACGAGTCTTACTTACATATGTGGGCTTGTAACTACCTGCTTAAAAAAAATATTTTCAATATACATACATTTTCTTAATAATTATATGAGCTTGTAACTACTTGCCACTATACAGATATTTTTTTCGTGGTTGATTCAAATACACTTCTTCATCTAAAACCCTTCAAAAATATTGAATTAACATGCATCTTATAATTTTTTGAGTTATTTATGTTGCTATGGGTAAGACCATTCTAACTATATCAAGCCTTTTAATCGGTGCAAATTGTTAGCAAATAATGTATAATGTACTACTTTGTAGTGTGTGGGGGTGTGTAATTGTTCAACCGCCCCTCTTCTATGCTCAGCCGCTTCCCTTCCTCTGCGATATATGCACCTGTTATTTCGAATAATAAGATATCTAGTTTTTATGCATTTTATATCCTATGGTATCAGAGCTGCGTTCTATGCTGGAAATATAATTTCAACTACTCCTATTTGCCCTGTATCAGCATTGTATCATAGTCAATCTCAGCATTAAAGACAAATATTGAGGATAGATTTTGGCAAAGATTTGATTTGATTACTTATTTACTCATGCCAACTTTCACACATTTTTTGGGTGTTTCAAAATATATTATATTCAGTCCTTTCTCCTTCAGTCATGCTTAATTCTCTATATATTGTATGAGTCTTATTTTGTATGCACTCCCAAATGGTGTCCAGCTCGGCAGAGCTGTAAAGATAGAGAATGGTAGTTGCATGTTGATGTCTGAAAGAGCAGAAGCTCGAGTAATGTCATCAGAATGTTTAATGAGCAGCAGCTCAGAAGATTTATAAAATCATCTATGTAACGTTTTTATTTAATCAATATATAGTTTTAGGTCTGCGTTTTCTATTTTTCTCCTACCATTGCATTCCTAAGCCTAGGTTAGAGATAGAATAAGAGATCCCTACCTGTTCAAATTGAAGTAGTCCACCAAGCTGAAGACAGTTAATTAATGCAAAGTACAGGAGTTTCTTGAATTGCTGCTGAAATAGTTGTTTAAAGCTATTTGAAGATTGCATCTCACCCAGAGGATCACAGGGAAATAAAGAGTGATCACTACTGTTAAAGTGTGGTGTATATAGCTGCTCAGCAGTCCAATTTAGAGCATGGTATTAGTTGCCGCTATTCAACTTTGCTGTGCAGACAGAATAGCCGATGGAGAGTTTAAAAGAATTCATAGTTTTTAGGAGTCATTGCATGCATGAGGAGATGCCCAGAATTTAAGGATGTTTGCAGTTTTAAAGAAAAATAAAAAGCAATCAGAAGCTAGCTGCCAGTCAAGATCACTGTTTATAGAAACCGCTGGTCAGCCCTCTATCTCCTAATGGCAACCAAGTCTCTCTCAGTAGTGAGCCTATCCACCTCAGCTTGTAATACCTAGACCCGTGCATCCTTAGTCTAGAATTGTTCTTGAAAATCTATGATATGCTGATCCATTGACATGTCTCCCTCTACCTGCTCCATAGCCTCCAAAATAGGCACATCCTAATTTCCCTCACTCAGACCCTCTCCCAGCACAATCTCCTCCTGAACTGCTCTCTTCTCCTCTCCCATCTCTTCCTCCCCCATCTTCTACTTAGCCTCCTGCATGGCCAACTCCTACTCTCCCTCCAGTTTGGATCCTACTTCATTGGGGAAATCTTATTTCGATCTGTTAAGGGGTCAAGCCTGTGTGCAGCCCACCATGCATCATACTCGGATTTCTCCACCACATTAACAAGCTATGTGTTGACACCTAATTCAATAGGAGACAAAGCATCAATACCCTTCTTTGCCATCACTACATTAATCATTTGTCTCCATTGAGTGATCCCTCACAAGGACCTACGAAACTCTATTTTACTAATGGGAAACCCCTATCCTCCCTGAACTATTTGAGAACCAACTCTAGAAGGTACCACTCGATAATGTGTTGTGATTGCATTGTCTTCACAATCAGATAATGTGCCTGCCGATAATAGGGAAAACACTCTCCCTCATCCTCCCATGGTTGACAGATGAAGCAAGCAAATCAATGGCATGACGTTAATACTCGACATCACCAACCTTGGTATGTGTGAAAAATCCTCCATACAAGAACATATATGGCATCCCTACTCCTAGTTGTCTCCCAATAGGAGGTCAAAAGGAAACGATGTGCTCCTGAGCCCAAATCATAAGGATATCATCCCACATTTTATGGACTATGCCCCTCTGTAGGCAGCATTGTGTAATTAAAAGTATAACATGGCTAGAAGGCACAACCCTCACACATACACCATCCTACGGGTCATCGTTCCAATAAACATCTCTCCCCATCTGATAGGAAATTTGTGTCCTTGTCAATCAGGAATGGTAATCCCCCCAATCATAGTGCATAGAACCATGATGAATCTCTCATATCTATTAGCTATCACATCCCACCATATCTCGTACTCCTCTATGTCAAGCTCCATAATGTCCTCCAATATCACCGTGGCCTCTCCTATCGATAGCTAGAAGGAGTTGGTCTCTGAGTGCCACCTCTTAGCTAGCACAATCAGTAATCTCCTAATCTCTCTTCTTGTCAAGTAGTTGATCTCGTAGTCTGTAAGTGGACGACCAACTCTCCCAGGTGTAAATGGGGTCGTATCTCACCTATGATCACAAGAAAGCACATTGCATCAATTGAGAACTCTATGTTAGGGTTAGAGATGGCAGATATCCAACAATTAAATGCAGATTTAAATAGTAAATAGAGAAACTAAAACATACACAGAATAAATCATAAACAGAGAATTTAACATGGTTCACCCAATCTGGGCTACATCCACCAAACCGTAGCCATCCAATACTTTTATTATCCAGTGCAAAACCTATTACAATCTTGTGAATAATTGCGCTTTTCATCATACTGTAACCCCCATCCCAACCCCTTTTAACAAGCTTTTAGAAGCTTCCAGAATTAGGGTTTTACAAAGTCGGTTTTCTTTCTTTTTCGGAGATTTTTCCTTTTTCGCTGACGATGCAAAAAAAAATGGCTCGTTTTTTTTCAACAGGGGTTGCGCCCCCGAACCCCCACCCGGGGCCCGGCCCAGCCCCAGACCCCGGCGAGGATAGGGGGCCGAGGTGTACAAGATACCATGGGCTATATAGTATAGCATTATCAGTTGCCACATATACTAACAATCTCCCACTTGGAGACTGATCAGGCTCCACACCATCACAACCTCCCACTTGGAGACTAATCTTGACAACACTGCTGCACTTACAGCTCCCACTGGAAATAAGGACCTTGGACCCTGCTGCTTTGTTATACTTGAATTCAACCTTGAAGCCAACCGAAGCTGAAGAGGAGCTCAGCTTCTCCTTGGCACCGCCAGAAACATATCCGCTGGATTGACATCTGTATGTATCTTGTCCAACTTGACCTCGACCGAATGAAATGATATCTCAATTGTATGTGTTTTGTTTTAGAATGTAAGGCAGAATTCTTTGCAAGATGTATAGCACTCTGACTATCTGTAAATAAGTAATTTCCATCCTATTGTTTTCCCAACTCATCTATGAAAAGTTGCAGCCATATCATCTCCTGTGTTGTCTTTGTTGCAGCAACATACTCTGCCTCTGTGGTGGATAAAGCAACCACCTTTTGCAATCGAGAAATCCAACTCACTGTTGTCCCACCAACTGTAAATACATAACCTATGTTACTTTGCTTGGTATCTATATCCCCTACCAAATCTGAGTCAACATAGCCTTTTAAATCAGTATTAGAGCCCCCAAAACATAAACACTTATTGGATGTACCTCTCAAATACCTGAGAATCCATTTTACTGCATTCCAATGCTCAACTCCAAGATGACTCAAATACCTACTAACAACTCCTATGGCATGTGCAATATCCGGTCTCGTGCATACCATGGCGTACATTAAACTGCCTACAGCTAAAGCATGTGGTACCTTGGACATTTTTTCTTCCTCCTCTTGTGTCTTTGGACACTTATCCTTAATCAATTTAACATGACTAGGCAAGGGTGTGCTAACAGCTTTTGCATTCTCCATATGAAATCTCTGCAACACCTTTTCAACATAATTAGCTTGAGATAAAAACAATTTTCTGTTTTCCTATCTCTACAAATTTCCATACCAAGGATTTGCTTTGCTGCACCCAAATCCTTCATAGCAAAAGATTTTGCTAACTGTTGTTTTAGCTCATGTATGTGATCCATGTTAGACCCTGCTACAAGCATGTCATCAACATATAAGCATAAAATAATGTAGCTGTCATTATCCAACCTCTTAAAATAAACACAATGGTCAGAATTACACCTGTTGTAGCCTTGCTCAGCCATAAAACTATCAAATTTCAAATACCATTATCGAGGTGCTTGCTTCAAGCCATATAAACTATTCTTCAATCTGCACACTAGTTTCTCCTTACCTTTGACCTCAAATCCTTGTGGTTGTTCCATATATATTTCCTCTTCCAAATCACCATGGAGAAAGGTTGTTTTAACATCAAGTTGTTCTAAATGCAAATCTTCAGCAACCACAATACTTAAACAATATGAATAGAAGTCATTTTAACAACAGGAGAAAAAATCTCATCAAAATCAATACCCTTTTTTCTGTGCAAATCCCTTTACAACTAATCTGGCTTTAAATCTTTTGTTACCTCCATCCTCCTCTTTCAACCTATAAATCCATTTGTTTGGTATAGCCTTTTTACCTGCAGGCAACTTGCATAAATCCCAAGTCTGATTTTTCAGCAAGGAGTCCATTTCTTCTTGCATTCCATGCTCCCACTAAACCTTGGTATCCACCTGCATAGCTTCATCATAATATTCTGGTTCACCAGCATCAGTTAATAGAATAGTACACAAAGAGGGAAAGAATCTTTCTAGAGGTCTGCTACCCTTGAAGATCATCTAACAGGAGTTTGTGGTATTTGTTGCTGCTGTTGTTGCCCAGATGAGGAACCACTGAAACATCATTGTTGGGAATATCATCCAACACTACATAATCATTTCCTTTCTTCTCATGTTGCAGCAACAGATCTTTGTACAACACTTTTTCATTGAATATGACATCCCTGCTTCTCACAATTTTCTGATTTTTAAAATCCCAAAGCCTATAACCAAATTCATCAATGCCATATCCAACAAATACACATTTCTTTGATTTTGCATCAAGCTTGGTTCTATTTTCAGAATCTACATGTGCAAATACTTCACAACCGAAGGTTTTGAGAAAAGAATAACTCACCTTCTTACCCTTCCATGCTTCCTCTGGAATACCACAACCCAAAGGATTAGAGGGACCTCTATTGATTAAATAAATAGCAGTGTTTACAGCCTCTGCCCACATTTTTAAAGGCAACCCAGCATGCAATCTCATAGTCCGTGCACGCTCCATTATTGTTCTATTCATGCGCTCAGCCACTCCATTTTCTTGTGGAGTCTTTGGAACCATTTTCTGCCTACGAATACCATTAGAGGAACAATAATCTTCAAACTCTTTGCTGCAATACTCACCACCATTATCAGATCTGAGACATTTTATCCTTTTACCTGTCTCATTCTCAACCAAGCTTCTCCATTTTTTAAAGTTTCAAATACATCAGATTTTTGCCTAAGGAAATAAATCCATACCTTCCTAATTGCATCATCAATGAATGTAACATAATACATCTGGCATACCTGGCTCCAATTTCTCATCTTTCTTTTGCTTCCCATCCTTGAGAAAACTAACTCTCTTTTATTTTCCATAGTCACAACTTTCACAGAAATCCATATTAACACATTTTAGACCTGGTAAAACATTATTTGAATGAAGTACTTTCATACCTTTTGCACTCATATGCCCAAGTCTATATGCCATGCTGATTCAGAGTCCACAGATACCCTTTCCTCATTGATAACAATTAAAGTAGAAGGAACAATATGACTTGTACAAAGATATAAGGTGCCTACTTTCACACCTTTTGCTACCACTAAGGCACCCTTTGTGACCTTCCAATTTTTATCACTAAATGTAACAACACAACCTTCATCATCTAGTTGCCCTGCTGAAATTAAATTTTTGCTAACTTTGGAACATGCCTTACCTCACGTAGTAGCCAATGATTCCCATTCTGCAGCTTAATCTTGATTCTTCCCTTTCCAACAATCTGAGGGTTCATTATCTCCTAAATAAACCAGCCCAAAATCCCCTTGGACATAATCAAGAAAATAAATTCTATGGGGGTAGCATGAAATGAAGCCCCTAAATCTAATACCAAGAATCATCGGCATTATCAAGGGAAAGAATCAAAGCATCCTCATCGATTTATTACTTACCACATTTGCCTCTTTGCTTCCTTCCTTGTTGTCTCCATCTTTATTTTTCTGAGACCAACAATCTTTCTTCAAATGACCTGGCTTACCACAGTACCAGCAATCCCTCTTGTCTCTAGATTGGGACCTTTTGTCCTTTGATTTTCCTTGTGACTTCCCATGATTTCCAGAATTTTTTCCTCTCTCCTTTGTTTTGCCCCTACTTTTTGCATTCAAAATACTGCTTGATGTGGATGTTCCACCTGAGCTTTTCCTATGAATTTCCTCGCTCAAAATAACACTAACAACATCATCAAACTTCAATGTATTCGAACCAGAAATAGAATTGCTAACACCCATTACCAAGCTATTCCAGCTTTCAGGCAAAGAACACAGAATCAAAAGAGCCCTAATTTCTTCATCAAAGTTTACTTTTACAGAAGTTAATTGACTGGCGACCATATTAAACTCATTCAAATGATCAGTAACTGACCCACCTTCTTGAGCTTATTCATTTTCACTGGTTTTGCAGTGGAGAAAGGTTTTTAATGTTGATGTGAAAAAATTTGGAGATGAGCTCATTGAACAATCAAGTGGATATTCAGAAGGTTGTACTAAAGGGTTAAATAATAAAGCTGGGCATGAACTTCTGGAATTGATAAATGAAAATAAAATGTTGGAGATGAGGAGACATTGAAATTACAAGATCCATCTCATTTTGTATGTAGGTGCTTGAATACATGAGTCTTACTTACATATGTGGGCTTTTAACTACCTGCTTAAAAAAAATATTTTCAATATACATACATTTTCTTAATAATTATATGAGCTTGTAACTGCTTGCCACTATACAGATATTTTTTTCGTGGTTGTTTCAAATACACTTCTTCATCTAAAACCCTTCAAAAATATTGAATTGACATGCATATAATAATTTTTTGAGTTATTTATGTTGCTATGGGTAAGACCATTCTAACTATATCAAGCCTTTTAATCGATGCAAATTGTTAGCAAATAATGTATAATGTACTAATTTGTAGTGTGTGGGGGTGTGTAATTGTTCAACCGCCCCTCTTCTATGCTCAGCCACTTCCCTTCCTCTGTGATATATGCACCTGTTATTTCGAATAATAAGATATCTAGTTTTTATGCATTTTATATCCTATGGTATTAGAGCTCTGTTCTATGCTGGAAATATAATTTCAACTACTCCTATTTGCCCTGTATCAGCATTGTATCATAGTGAATCTCAGCATTAAAGACAAATATTGAGGATAGATTTTGGCAAAGATTTGATTTGATTACTTAAGGGAATTCTAGGTTCATTGCATGCAAGTTGCATATGACAATACTTATCTAATGCGACTATTTCCTAAGAGTTTGGCAGGCCACTCTATGGAATAGTTCTCTTGTCTACCTTTAGGCATTAGAACATTCCAATAAATTATAGACGCATTCATTAAAAATTATTCATGCAACATTGCAATGGATGTTAGTCTAGAAGAACTCTCAGCTTTGAAACAAGGAAAGGGTGAATTATTCACTTCATTCCTACAATGATGGCAATCCAAGGCTAATCAGAGCAAGTGGACCATGCCGGAAGAACAATTTTGCACCATCATCGGCAACCTTGACGGCCTCTTGGCATTTCATCTCAAGATTTAGGGTATCACCACATATGATCAGTTACTCCCCAAGGCACTTAGCATTGAAAGAGCCCTCATGGCTCAACTAGCGGGATCAACCTCATACCCCAATCAAAAAAAAAAGTCCCATCTTCCAACTACAACGATAAATTGCGTATGTGGGAAAGGAACAAAAAAATTACTAATGATGGTGTCGTCGATGCCAAGGTGGTCATTAGTTCCCCTTTCCAAAATACACCCACACCACAAATTGAAATTCAACACCAAAAAAATCATTAGACAACACAACAACCAAATCACAATCTGACAATCAATAATCTCAATGATCAAAGAGGACCACCTCAGCGGAACAAGAATTATCCCAACCAAAAGTACACCACTTTAGGGGAACCACTTGAAGACATAATGAGAAATTTGATAGATGAAAAACTCATCAAGGCTCCTACCTTTGAAAATTACCAAGAACCAGATGTGAAACCTCCTTGGTAAAATGAGAATCAACTTTGCGAATTCCATAAAATCAAAGGCCATACCACAAACAGTTGCATGAGATTGAAAAACATTGTTCAATATCTCATCGATAAAAGAATTATAAACATGGAACAACCTACAGGAAATCAGGATCTTAAGATATACACGAATCCGATGCCAAATCATGGCAATAAAGGGAATAACAATGATAAATGGAAAGGCACCCACTCAAATGTAAATCATGTGTATGAAATTGTCATTGCCTCCCTAGATGAATACTGCACAGTCATCAACATCAAAGGTGCCCATGCTGATTGTGGAGTTGCCACTAGAGGCAGAAAAGTTACCATTGCAGGATCATCTGAGCCAAATAAAGTCCCTACATCTAGATCTATCCCCAATGACTACAATGTCCTAGATCAACTCAAGAGAGAGCCAATGCAAATCTCCATCATGGAGTTGCTAAAAATCTCATCTACCCATAGGAAAATTCTTGAAGAAGCATTGGCCTCATCCACTGTCCCCGCAAATCTTGATGCAAAGAAATTCCAAGCTATGGTCGAAAATATCATTACGCCAATTCTTCTCACATTTTCTAACCAGGATTTCCCCACTCAACCATCTCACAACCATGCATTTCACTTAGAAGTCATAGTGCACAAGAGAAAATTCAAAAGGGTCTTGGTGGATGGAGGTGCAGGTTTGAATATTTGTTCTCTCAACCTCATTAAACAATTGAAAATCCCAGAGGATTCTATTGACAAAGGAAATGGTATTAGAATAAGAGCATATGATGATCAAGAAAGAGTGTCCCAAGGCATGATCAAACTCCCTATTCAAGTAGGACTAACTCTCATGGAAACCACTTGTCAGGTCCTGTACCTTGACTTACCATATAACATCCTTTTGGGACGTCCATGGATTCATTCAATGAAGGAAGTAGCATCAACTTTTCATCAATGTGTGAAATTCACACATGAGGGACAAGAAGTTACCATCCACGAAGATCCCAAACCCTTCTCCTATTGCAAAAGCCTCAAAGAAAAGTATTACAAATCCCCCAAGTACCAAAAAATGATGAGGGCCCATCCACACCATACATCAATCCCACCACTCTTGCATCCACTTCTGCGATAGAGACACCTACCACTCTCGCCATCTCCACTATCTCTGACATCAAGGTCATCATCCAAGATAACGGTTGTGGAAACTACAAGCTCCCTAATAATGCCTTTGTGGTAGGAGAGTTACCACAATCTCCTAGATCATGGGGATGTCCGCAAATAAATGAAGCATGCACATCCCAAACAACTCCTAAATATTATCCCAACTTTACAAGGTGGGGGGATCTTGACCGAGAAGTTATTGAGGCAGATCCATCTCATATGCTATACCAAGATGAAAGACCAATAGCTGAATTAGCAATGGATGATAGAAGCAAAGGTCTACAAATGATGCTTGCATTGGGCTATGATAGAAATCAAAGACTTGGGAGAAATTACAATAGGCTTATAATACCTATCATGCAAGAGACGTGAATGATAAAAAATATTGGCCTTGGATGTACCCCTCTGAGTATAACCATACGTGGATGAAGTCCTCTAGTTAGAAAAGTTAATAAACCTCCTCAGCCATTGGCAGCATAACTACAAATACTAGTATCCACAGGTAGAGTCATAGATAACTTTACATTTGATATAACCAACATCTGTAGTAGTAGTGATGACGAGGATCACCTGACTAATTTACCTAGGATATTTGAGGATACCACTCTTTGCATGATTAGCACCCTATCTTTTGAAACAGACCACCAAAATCATGATATTCACTTAGTATATCCCCAACTCATCGACTACGACCAACGAGGACCATCAGTTCTTGATACATTCGAAAACGATGAGGAACTCTTAGAATTCATGGGATTGCGGGATAAAATTTTAGATGGGGATCACAAAGAAGGGTTTATAATGGAGTTGGACACACATTCCTATTATGGGGAAATGATTCAATCCTTCAGTTGCAAAATTGAGAAATTAAGAATAATATCCAAGTCCTTGAGTGAAAACCACACTGTGGCACTCTCTGACAAGAAAAATATTAAAAAGAAAGGACGCATCGAATGATGAAAACCTCTTTGAGGCACCCAAGGATGGGGGATTCAATATTCCTTTAAGATTTATTCATCAAGAAAAGTCAACAGTCTTGGCAGAAAAATGCAATATGGTCAACCTAGGAATAGAGGAGACCACACATATCACATTCTATGCGGAATCACTACTATTAGAAGAGAAAGAGCTCCTAGAAGCATTCATAAGGGAAAGATAGATAAAATTCGCATGGAGCTATGCTGACATGCCAGGACTTTATCTGAAGACCGTGGTTCACCATTTAGTAGTATATCCCGAAGCAAAGCCTATCAAAAAAACGCTTCAAAAAATGCACCCTCAAATCACCTTGCTAGTCAAAATGGAGCAAAAAAGCTATTAGATGTAGGATTCATCCGACCGATAGATTATCCATAATGGGTATCAAAATTGGTACCTATTTCAAAACCCGATGGGAACATGAGAATCTGCAGAGACTTCAGAGACTTGAATAAGGCATGTCCAAAAGATGACTTCCCGCTTCCAAACATTGATATGATTGTGGATATGACAGCTAGACATGAAATATTGTCACTAATGGATGGATTCTCAGGGTACAATTAGATCATGATAGTTAAAGAGGACCAACATAAAATAGCTTTCACTTGTCCATGGCGGACCTATTGTTGGAATATGATGCCATTCAACTTAAAGAACACAAGAGCAACATACTAAAGGGCCATGACATTGATATTTCATGACATGATCCATAAGACGGTCGAAGACTATGTTGAAAAAATTCTAGCCAAGTCCAGAAAGAGAAAAGATCACATAGCGACCCTTAGTGCCATCTTTGACAGGCTAGAGGAGTACAAGGTCAAATTAAACCCTAAGAAGTGCATATTCAGTGTACAATCAGGAAAATTGCTAGGATATATAGTATCAATGAGGGGTATCGATGTAGATCAAGCAAAGGTAAAATCAATCCTTGAGATGGAGGCACCAAAGACTTTAAAGCAATTAAGAGGTCTCCAAGGAAGGCTCCAATTCATTCATAGATTCATAGCACAGTTGGTGGACAAATAGAACGCATACTCTCACCTACTCCACAAGGGAGTAGAGTAAAAATGGGATAGCAAGTGTGAAGAGGCATTCAAAAAAATAAATAAATATCCACTGACACCACCAGTCTTAATGCCACCAATCCGAAGAAAACAATTGATTCTCTACATATCAACAACAAAAGCAGCCCTTGGAGCTCTCTTAGCTCAGCATGACAAAAATGGAACAGAAAGGACTATCTACTACATCAGCAAAACAATGGTTGGGCATGAGCTAAACTATTCATTCATCGAGAAAGCATGCATAGCAATAGTGTTTGCATCTCAAAAATTCAGACATTACATGTTGGCACATAAAATAAAGCTCATCGCCAAAATTGACCCTCTCAAGTATCTATTGTCAAAGGCAATGCTCACAAGAAGAATGGCCAAATAGGTGATGATACTATTAGAATACGACATCGAATATGTGGAGAGGAAAGAAATCAAAGGCCAAGTCATCACAGACCAACTAGCAGAAGCACCTATCTATTTTGAGAATCCTCTTGTCTCAGAGTTTTCACTTGAATCTATTTTCAACCTCAACGTAGCTGACCATTGGAAACTATACTTCAATGGATCATACACACAGCATGGATCAGAAGCTGGTGTCTTCTTCATTACCCCACAAGGGGATTGCATACCAAGTTCCTACAAACTGGAATTTCCTTGCACTAATTAATAATATCATAGAATATGAGGCTTTGACTATAGGTCTTAGAATAGCAGTGCAATGGAACATCATAGCTCTCAAAGTGTATGAAGACTCCCAATTGATCATAAATCAAGTGAATGATGAATACCAGACCAAGGATGAAAATCTCACTGCATACAAGAAATTGGTGGAGACTCTCAAAGAATCCTTCATCAAAATTACATTTGAGTAGATACCTAGAGCCAAAAACAGAGCAGCAGACGCCATGGCAACAATTGGGTCCCTACTGGACATCCCCAACAATGTTCCAAAATATATGAATTCTTGATAGAGCATCTTCTCCTGCCCGCATGCGAGGTACCAGAATCATAATATGTGTGTGAAATCATTGGTCCTGGCAATCCTTGGTATCATGGAATTTACACATACCTTCGAATAACAGTCATGCCCGCCAACCTACCCTCAAACCTAAAATGAACCTTTGTTAAAAAGGCATCCAGATTTGTCATCCTAGGAGATACCCTATATCATAGTGTAGACATGCAAAATTACCATTATGCATTCAATTAGGTCCATTCATCAAGTAAAACAAATTCACATCCATTCACTCATCAGGTAAATCAGGTTCATCATCAATTTAAATTAAATAAATTAACTTTATTTGATTTAAGCCTAGCATTAGCTCATTTGATTTTAAATAAATCAATTTTAATCAAACCATAACATTTCATCTTCTAATGCAAATTAATCCACCTTTATCTTGCATCATCCTTTTAATTAAATAAATCAAACATTCATTAATTAAATCCCAAATGCATTTCCCATCCCTTTTGATTTAAATAAATTCAAATATTTAAGTCAAGTGGGTCAAAATCACCTAAACATCACCTAAGCTAATATAATCCTGATTAACCTAACCTAACCACCCATAACATCCTCTAGCTTTTTCCACTTGCACCAATAAATTTTTATCTTAATTCATTTATAAAATCATCATTTTCCCTCAACAAAGCACCTTTTTGAAATATTCCCTCAAGTTTGAAAATGAAGAAGTTGACTTGTCCCTTCCAACATTGCAATAACTTCTCTATTTCATGTCCCCCACTCAACATTTATTTCACTATTTCAAATTTGAATGTCCCTCTCTTGGGCACATTGGCCAAAACTTGCACATTCCTCAACCTATGACAAGTTGACAAGTGGCCTCATCTCATTTGTCTAATCTTTATCCCACATTGCTCTCTTATGAGCACTCTTCCAATTTGAAAATCTATAAATAATGGGTTGATTCTTCATCAAAGGCATCTACATCTTCATGCAAAGTTACTCTCTTAAATTGAGAACTAATTTTTCTCTTCACCATTGCATTTCATCATTTGAGTTTTAGCAAGGATTGGGAAAGGGTCATTGGAACATTTGACACCAATCCAATATGGAATAGGTATAAATCATGTTTACTTTTTTCATGTTTTTAATTGATTTGTTTATTGAAGCATGATGTATTATTCCATAGAAGTGCTTGTAGGTATGCAAGGCTTGAACTAACCCATTGTTTAAGGTGTAGTTGATGTTTAAGTGTTTGCAGATTTGTAGAGCTTCATGTAGGAGGATAGAAGAAACCCTACTATGCTACTTAAATGTTGAGAAGGCATTGACTACTCTAACTGAAGTACATAATGGTATCTGTGGGTCGCACTTGAGTGGAATGACCATAGCTAAGAAACTATTGAGAATGTGGTATTATTGGCCCACAATGGAATAAGAAGCACATGACTATGCTAGAAGGTGTCTTCAATGTTAGCAGCATCAGGACCTCATCCATGCTATAGCTCAAGAGCTTCATCCTATCATCACACCATGGCCCTTTTCACAGTGGGGACTTGATCTCATTGGAAAAATCACGCCAACTTTATCTAACAACCACAAATTCATCATAACCACAACAGAGTAATTTACTAAGTGGGTGGAAGCCATACCCATGACGTACATAACTGGGAAGTAGATTTCAAAGTTCATCTTGAACTATCTCATTTGCCACTACAGTACCCCACAAGCCATTATATCAGATAATGTGACACCATTCAAAAATAAAGATGTCTGCAACTTATGTGAAAAAAATAAAAATCCAACAGCACTTCTCCACCCCATACTATCCCCAAGGCAATGGCCAAGAAGAAGCTACAAACAAGACCGTTCTAAAAATCCTCAAGAAAACAATCAATGACACAGGTCATGACTGGTACCTACAGCTTAATCCCACCCTGTGGGCCTATCGAACTAGTATCTCCAATCCCACTGGTGCCACTCCTTTCTCCCTGGTCTACGAATCAAAAGCAGTACTCCCTATTGAGATCGAGATCCCATCACTCAGGATATCATTGCAAAATCTCATCACAGATGAAGAGTACCGAGTATCAAGAATGAACGAGTTGGAGCTACTGGATGAGCGGTGTATAGATGCTTTAAATCACTTGCAAGTTTATCATAATAGACTTAAAAGAGCTACAATAATAAAATCAGAAGCAGGACATTCCAAGTCGAAGAACTGGTCTTAAAAGAAAATTAGAAGAATGTCCCAAACCCAAGTAGCAAAAGAAAAATTGAACCCAATTGGCTAGGACCATTTGTCATCACAACAAGTTACAAATCAGGGGCATATCAGTTATCAACACCCGAAGGGGAACCTCTGCAAGAGCCCATGAATAGCTCTCATCTCAAAAAAATTTATGACTAAATCCTTCAAGGTATAGAACCAAAAAAATCTAAAAAAAATAGAAAATGTCCTTAAAAATTGGTTACTTCGGTGAAAACCTGGAAAACAGGCATCTTGGTCACAACAAAAAATTCAAAAAATCCAAAAATCCAAAAAATAAGAAAAAGGATAAAAAATAGTAAAGATAAAAAATTGTCCTCTAGTGAAAACCACTTTGGTGGCACTTTGGACAAGTACCTTGGTGAAAACCTGGCAAATAGGCGCCTTGCATAAATAATTACTTTCCATCCACCAGGATCTTTATGGATTGTTCTGCATCATCCATCCATTTCACTTCCATCATCCATCATATCCAGATCTCCATCCATCACTAATCCACTCACATTTGCACCATAGCTTGCTCCTTTTTTCGTATCATGATTCCTCCTAGTACTACTCGGTCGATCCTCAAGGTCAGTTTGTCCCGCCTTTATCAGAGTATTCTATTGCATCACGTTGGGGGAATGTTCTTATCAGATCAGATTCATGTATATTCTTAAAGTCCTAAATATCAAAAAATCCAAAAAACTCAGAAAATCAAATAATCTGAAAACATCAGAAAATCAAAAAATGCAAAAACATAAAAAAATTAGAAAATCCAAAAACATCAAAATATCAAAAAATCCAAAAGCATCAAAATATTAGAAAATCCAAAAAACATGAAAACATATCAAAAATCCCAAAAACATGTCAAAATTCTGTCAAAAATCCAAAAAAAAAGTTGTCTTGTCGAACTACGTCATCTCTAAGCTTGAACATAGGCAAAGTTGATCTCCGATCATCCCTTGAGACAATTAGGTCATTCCTTTAGGAGTCTATCATAATAAATTGACATTTCATCATGTATATCTTCATTTGTAAATTGGTCAAGTCGTCAGTCAAACTACGTGGTCTCTGCATGTATAACGTAGGCAAGGCTAATCTATTGAACATCCCCTGAGGCCCCTAGGATAGGTCTTTAGTTTAGTCTCTTGGTCAAAATCTCAGAAAAACCCAAAAAATTGGTGATTCAAAAAAAGAAAAATATTTGAAAATCTCAAAAAATACCAAAAACAACCTCAAAACATTGCAAAATTCCAAAAACATCCAAATATTTGAAAAAATCTATCCACCTGATCTCGCTTGCACCTGCAATAACACCATCCATAATAAATTGATCGTCATCCTTAACCTTTGGTGAAATAGTTAGAAGCAAATCTAGCAGCTTAAAAGTAAAACTCAAAAATGTCAAGTCTTAGGTTTAAGTCAGTACGTAAACAAATTGGTCAATTCTTTGTGTCAATAGTCCATCATCCGAATATTCCCATATCAATCATTTGATAACATCATTTCCTAGGATGAATCCTTCCTACAATGGGCATTATTTATTAGAAAGAAAACTTTGGATAAACGAAATGGCGTGCCGACATCCACTAACATGTCCTACGATATATCCTTCCTACAATGGGCATTATCTTTTGGCAATAAGTTTCAATTCTTATCCTTAAAAACACATTCCCTTTTAGTGGTATTGAAGAACATTGATTAACTTGTTTGTGTGCTTTATCTTTCTTTTGTTGACTAATCCTATTGCACTCAGTCCAAGGACCTCTCGATGATATCCGAACGAAGGATTTAGAGATATAGGAATGGGGCAATGATCATTATCCTTTTTTTTGTTGTGCTTGTTGGATGTTTTCTTGTAATATAACCTTGGCAAATACTTGCTCTATTAGATATGTATGGAGGATGTTTTGGAAATTTTTTGACTATTGCATTGATTGGTTATACCTTTCTGTGTTTTGGTCCAAGGTGTTTTAAACTTCTAAAGTGCATCCTAGCAAGGTTTCTATATGTTAGGTGTGAACAAGAATAGTCCTATCTATTTGTCAATTCAAAGTCCATCACACTAAGTACAACACCATCCATGTCCTTTATAACTCGATCCTCTTGTCATCATCTAATGTCAACTTTTCTGCATTAACATCACATTAGGATTAGTTAATCATAATCACCAATGCATCCATCCTGCATCCACAAACCATCAACATTCTGCATATCATCCCACATCCATGTTCATCATCATAATATAGATATGTTACTCTAAGCATCTACATAAATCATATATTTGCATAATCAAAGCATATCACATCATCAATCTCATCCATCTCACATCATATCATCATTTAAGTTGTTTAAGATAAGATAGATTTGTTATTCTAAGCATCTTAAAACCATCTCATTTGCATCATCGTCCATAACCATCCATTTTGAACCTCTTTATCGTGAGA
Source organism: Sequoia sempervirens (assembly GCA_007258455.2). Taxonomy (NCBI): domain Eukaryota; kingdom Viridiplantae; phylum Streptophyta; class Pinopsida; order Cupressales; family Cupressaceae; genus Sequoia; species Sequoia sempervirens. The sequence continues at coordinate 324,148,535 of VDFB02193867.1, forward strand.
TCGATCCTCAAATAATTTTTTTTTGCTTGATCTCTCAAGGGAGCAATGTACTAGTGTACTTCTTTCCACTGGGGATATCGAAATAAATCAGAAATTTTTTGAATTTTGATCATGGCAAGTTTATTCTTTGAACCAACACAGCAAGTACATTGCTTCAAAGAGGGGAAAAATGTAGACATGCAAAATTAGCATCATGCATTTAATTATGTCCATTCATCAAGTAAGCCAAGTTCACATTCATCCACTCATAAAATTAATCAAGTTCATTTAATTCAATCTCTAAGGATTATCCATTTAAATTGAAAATGAAGCACTATAAATCTACAAATGAACCAATCTCAAACACTCATTAGTGGGGTTAGTTTACATATGCACATCTATGAATACCTCTATGAAATAACAATGCCATGCTTCAAAGATGCAAACAACTAACAAAGATGATCAAATAAACATATAGAATCAAGACAAAGTACCTATTCCATATTGGATTGGTGTCAAATGTGCCAATGACCCTTTCCCAATCCTTGCTAAAAACTGAAATGATGCAATGCACTATGATGAAGAGCAAAATTAGATCTCAAACAAAGAGAATAACATTGCATGAAGATCTAGATGAGTTGATGAAGAATGAGACCCTTCATTTATAGATTTATCTTGCTGAGAGAATGGCCAAATGGATGAATGTGGGACTAAATATAAACCAATGAAAAGAGGTCACTTTTCAACTTGCCATAGGTTGAGGAATGTGAAAGTTTTGGCCAATATTCCCAAGAGAGGGAGTTTCAAATTCAAATTTGTGAAATAAATGTTGAGGGGGACATGAAAATGAGAAGTTAATGAATGTTGGAAGGGACCAGTCAACTTGTCATCATTTTCAAACTTGAGGGAATATTCTATTTTTTATGCCAAGTTGAAAGAAAATAAGGATTTTAATAATTCAATAAATTTATTTATTTGTGCAAGTGGGAATATCTAGAGGATGTGATGGGTGGTTAGGTTAGGCTAATTAGGATTAGATTAGCTTCATGATGATTAGGTGAGTTTGACCCCTTTGACTTGAATATTTGGATTTATTTAAATCAAAAGGGGAGAAATATGAATTTGGGATTTAATTAAATGAATGTTTGATTTATTTAATTAAAGGGATGATGTAAGATAAAGGTTAATTAATGAAGTGTTAGGATTTAATTGATTTATTTAAATGATGTAATGTTGAAGAAGATTTATTTAATTTATAGGATAAAATGTTAGATTTGATTAAATGAAGGTTATTTGGTTAAACCATTGGATTGACATGTATGCATATTTTTCGTGTCTACCTTTTTCCCCTCTTTGAAGCAATGTACTTGTTGCATTGGTTCAAAAAAAATCTTACCGCGATCAATTTTTAAAAAAAATTTCTAATTTTTTGGATGCCTTGATGGAAAGAAGTATAGTACATTACCCCCTCGAGAGATCGAGGGAAAATATTCCATTTGAGGGTCGATCTTGCGATAAAGAGGTTAAAAATGGATGGTTATGGATAATGATGTCAATGAGATGGTTTTAAGATGCTTAGAATAAAAAATCTATATTACCTTAAACAACTTAAATGATGATATGATGTGATGATGGATGAGATGGATGATATGCTATGATTATGCAAATGTATGATTTATGCAGATGCTTAGACTAACAGATCTATATTATGATGATGATGCAAATGCAATGCATGTGAAATTATTGATGTTTCCTATTATGTATGACATTAATGATATGTGGTATGCTGACAGTTTTTTGGATGCATGATGGATGCATTGGTGATGTTATGTTAGTACGGAAATAAGAAATGAGATGATGACAAGAGGATCAAACAAGCCAGCTTTATGAGAGATGATGATGAGAAATGGATGATGATGATTTGCATATCAAGGATTGGGATTTTAAATGGGCTACTTACCTTATGTTTGATAACACATGTAGATACGATGCATCAAGGTATAAAGAACTAGGATGGAGTTGTACCTAGTGCAATGGAATTTGAATCGATAAACAGATAGGAGTATTCTTGTTCACACTTGACATACAGAAACCTTACTAGGATGTACCTAACAAAGCAAGTATTTTCCAAGTTATTTTACAAGATCGTCCAACAAGCACAACAGACAAAAGGATAATGATCGTTTCCCCATTCGTATCTCTCTAAATCCTTCATTCGGTAATCATCGAGAGGTCCTTGGAATGAGCACAATAAGATAAATCAAAAGAAAAGATCAAGTACGCAAACAAGCCAATGTTCTTCATATCTCTAGCAAAAGGGATTTGTTTTGATAGGATAAGAATCCAAAGTGATCCAAAATGATGCCCATTGTCGAAACGATATATCCTAGGACATGCATTGTATAGGATGATGAGGGTTTGATAAGTTGATTGATAGGCTATTGATATAAAGTTGATTGTCATGTTTGCGAGTGATTAAGAGTTTGATTTTGTTCTAAATGTTTGTTGTTTGCTTTTGATTTTACGATTGAAGCTTGATTTTGCTGATTGTTGTGGTTTTTTTTGTTTGTGTTGCCAAAGGATGAAGGTGATGATTAATTTATTATGGATGATTAATTATTTCGAGTGAAGGCGAGATGAGACAGATGAATTTTTTCAAATATTTGGATGTTTTTGATGTTTTTGGAATGTTTTGAGGCTGTTTTGATTTTTGATTTTATAAATGTTTTGATTTTTTAATTTTTTCGAATGTTTTTGGATTTTGATGTTTTTTTTAATGTTTTTGGATTTTGATGTTTTTCGAATGTTTTTTGATTTTGATGTTTTTCTTAATTTTTCTGGATTTTGATGTCTCGGGGCCTGATCAACAGATTAGTCTTGCCTATGTTTAAGCTCAGAGATGACCTAATTTAGATTCCATGTTTTTGACATTTTTTGACTTTTATGAATTTTTTTGGATTTTTCAATGTTTTGGATGTTTTTGGATTTTTTGATTTTCTAATGTTTTTGGATTTTCGCATAATTTTTGCAATTTGGATATGGATATGATATCGATGCTCTATTTGGGATTTTTCTAAAAAAACCAAGCTAAGGTTGATTGATCTGATCGATGTATTGATGATGATGATAACATTGTTGAGGATACACAACAATGCAAGGATTTGATTAATCAAGATTGATGACAATAAGATTTTTGAGGATGCACAAAAATGCAATAATTGATTTATCAAGATTGATGATGATAACATTGTTGAGGATGCACAACAATGCAAGGATAGTGCTAAGCAACACAATGATATCCTGGGATGATTTTTTCATTGGATTTGATTGATCATAATTGATGAAGCTTGATTTTGGAACAAAAGATGTTTGGATGATTTGATGTGACGTTTGATGTGCAGCTTAGATGCGACTGATAGTGATTGTTTGGCTTGATGTTCAATGAAAGATGAAACTTGATAAGGAACATTTTCTCGTCAAAATATGCCATGGGCTAGTGATTTGGAATTTTTCTCACGAGTGGTTTGACCAATTTGATTTTACATTTTCCAATGTTCAGATCACCACATAAGTTGGAGGAAATAGACCAAGATTTATTCCCAAAGCGAGATCTACTTATCTGCCTCCAATGCCTAGCAATGTATGGAATGCCATGGATGGATGCTTGGATGGATGGGTATGGATTATCTTGCAATAAGATAAGGTACTTAGATAAAGAATGTTGCATTGGATAATGCTTCATCACTCAAATAATGTTGTATATAGGATAGGATTAATGAAATCAGCCCATGTCAAGATGTTTACCGTAAGCAAGCATAAAGTGTGCCCCAAACTTTCATCAAGATCAAGATAATTTGGATGATGGATGCAAATGGATGAAAATGGATTGGATCAATGGTTTATGGATGGATGGATTTATTATGGATGGAAAAAGATGCTTTCATCTGAATTGGCGCACGTAGATTCTCAATTCCACACATGATTCATGTTTTCGAGGTTTTCACCATAGTCTTTCCCAATGCACCACCTTAGTGGTTTTCACTAGAGGACAAATTTTTTTATTTACTATTTTCAATCCTTTTTCAGATTTTTTTTTGGATTTTCATGCTTCTGTCATAATGTTCCATCGGTATCCTATCTGAAGAAGTTGCTTTGCTAAGATACATGCACTTGAATGTAGCTTTAGGGATTGCTGATTTTCTTTGTGGATACCGAAGTTAACTTTGTCTCTAGGCACACATCACGATAGAGTGCCTTCAAAATCCTTATGATGAAGGGTTGTTTCCAATAAATGGTCAATGTAAGAACTAGATATCATGCGTGGATGCGTGGATGGAGTGTGTTTAGGGATAAAAGATGGATTGGTTGATAGCTTGGAATCTTTAACTCTCCAAACTTGGGAAGATGAGAAATGATGGGTGGATATGAAAGTGTGCATGGAATTAGGACCAACGATTTGATACACTTTGTACGTCACTTGAAAATCCTGCTTTTTCTCTTGTGGGCCACATCTTTGATGGATACTTTTCCCTCTTTTATTTTTCCGCATAGTTTTTTTGATCGATGGAGTTTGATAGGAATAATCTTTCTTTGTATTCTTTGTTATCCATATGTATTTGATTTTTCCATTATGCTTTTCTGATTCTTTTTCTTTGATAACGTTCTTCGTACTTTGACTCAATTCTTTCTTTTGACGTTGGTCCCAATTCTTGGATGGGGTGATGGGTGGATGAAGATTCATGACGTAGTTGGTTGTAGTATTGGCATCAGTTTCATCATAAGGATTCTTTGTGCTCCATATGTTGACATTTTATTAAGACGAAGTTGCCCCCAGTATGGCAGTAATGACACATTTTTTTCTTGATTCCACCTGTTTTGAGATGTCTTGTTTAGTAAACATGCTCTGACAAATGACCACTGGAGATGATGTTATTTCAATTGGATGCTCTGCTGACTTCAGAATATATTGTTCTATCTGACTTGTTTCCTTGAGTGGATAATACTGAATATCTTTATCCATGATGTCCTCATTCTGAATTTGGGATATATATGATACTATTGTTGACAACTCTTTTTGACTACAGGAATCAATAACCTGTTATTTTGTGTAATAATGTCAAGAGTAAAAGAATCATGTTCTGAAGGAAGAACATCTATGTGTCCATCCAAAGAAAGCATCTCATGGGTATATGGAGGAGTATGTGCTACAAAGATATGATCATCTTGCATAGATAGGAGAGTTTCCATTAGATTATTATAGTATCTTGATGATAAAAATTATTGATCTTGAATGATTTCGGAGTTGCTTTCAACATTCTTTGGATCATGTTCTCGACATGGGTTAGTTTCAAAGGATGGATTCCTTACAAAGGGTTCTTGGATGTTGTCATTAGACATGGTAAGTGGTTCAATATCCTCAAGTGTCGAGTTCAGGGTTCCTTCAGTATCTATAACCATGAGGTCAAAGGGGGTCAACATGTCTTGGGAAGGACCATTTCTAGACCTTAGTGAAAGATGTTGATCATGCTTTGAGATAAATTATTGAGATATGTCCTCTAACTCATAAGGCAATGTAGAGACATTTTCAACATGATCATAGGTCAATGGATCATGCATTATGTTGATAAGATAAAAAAATCCTAACACTCCTTGAAATAGATCACTAAAAATTGGTTCTTGACGTATGGTGCATTGATCATCGGATGGTATAAAAACATCTTCAATATTCTCCTTAATTGAGAGATCTTCAACATTGTTTTCAATAATTGTGGTGGAGAGATTGTGAATGTCTTCAACCATAGAGTCAAGTGATGTTGACATTTCTTGAATTGGATCATTGTTGGGTATTGTTGGTCGATTTTGATCATGATTAAAAAGTGACTCTTGACCTATGTTGATTTGCTCATTGGATGAAGTAGACATAGCTTTAAGGTGCTCAGTGATGGATTGATCTTAATCCTTGTTCTCAATAGTTGTCATTTTTTGTGTTTGTGCTTGTGTTTGTTGAGTAGCTTGAGAGGCTTGATGCACTTGTTGAGCTTGTCTTGCTTGTTATGTTGCTAGATATTGTTGGATAGCCTTTTGGTAGGCTTGGTGAGCTTTTAGTGCAATGTTATATTTTCTTTCTATGTTTGGTTTCAGTGGTAGTGGTGGCAGATTCAGAATCATTTTGGATGAAGTGACAAGTGGTTGAGATATGCTTGGAGCGATCATGGTAGTGAAGGGTTGAGATGTGATGGGCGTGATAGTGGTGGTTAGAATGATCAAAGTGATAGGGATGGTTGGAATTACCAAGGTGATAGGCGCTTGGGAGACCATATTTTCATTTTTTAGGATTGATGTTCTGATTTGATTAGATACCATATGTTAGTGCGATGTCGATTTTATATTCAAAGGATTTGATGTGATGACTTGATTGGTGTTAGGTGGATTGATTTGGATGGAGTGATTGGTGCTAGGTAAAGGGGGAAGCTCTAAACCAAGGAATGATGTTGATATGGGTAATGGTGGTGGACATGTCTCTTGGTGCAATGACTCAACTATTTTGGTAAAGCAGTCTGATCTCGCCAAATTTGATCCTAATTTCGATCTTGACTCCCTTGATATAGTTGATTTGCCTTTTGTTTATGTAGATTTGAAGTGTGTACTTTTGTTTTATTTTGGACAATTTTCTGATTTGGGATGATGTTCAAATCTAGCATTATGGGTTGAAATTGAACATTTTTTATGCTAGGAATCACATTGCCTTGTTTTAGGTAACTATAATTTTCCATGGTGTTACCTTGACTTGGACTAATGCACGTAGTCGTTATCATCGTGTTTGGACTTTGAACAACATTTTTATGATTTGCAAACATATTTACCCAAAAGTTTTCCGGATTCATGTTTGGAAAACTTGTACTTGGTACATTTTCTTTTGGCATGTAGGGATTTGTTGGGATGATGTTCATTTGAAGGCTCATGCATTGATTGTTCGGTTGGTGGATTTGTAGGTTTAGACTTGGATTTAAATCAACCATTGGGAGAGGTGTCCCAAACTTTGATTTCATCATACACACATTTGTTGTACTATTTACATTTGTCAAAGGTAATGATCCCATGTACAGTTTGTATAGATGTGAGTGTTGATAATTAATTAGAATTGTAAGGCTTTGAAAGCTCAATTGATTTGGATTACTCATGATGTATGGATCAATTTTATATCCCATATTCATATTGTGTTTTTGACCTTGTTGAAAAAGTGACCTCTAAGGTTCTTAGGACTAATGATGAGATGAAGGATGAAAGGTGTAAATGATATGAGTGTCGAACATTTAGGAAATTTGGATCAATGCTAGACTTAGGGTTTGATTTTTATTGGTTTGATTTAGGTAAGATGTTATCAAGTAGGATGAACTTGTTTGAAGGATTGCTGATCTAATTAGAGGTATGAGAAATGATGCATTCCCATACTCCTAACTAAACAAGGTGATTTTTATTTTGATGATTTACCCAGGTCTAGAATGACGTTTTCAAAGCTCTAAAGTTGTTTTGGGATGACTTTTGATAAATGTTTGGATGGATGAAGTATTTTATTTGATCCTAAATGAACCTAAGAAGGACTTTTTTACCAGGCCAAGATAGTGAAGAACATGACTTTCTCTAAGAGTAATTCAAAATCAAAAGACCAATGTTTTCATGAAAACCATATGACCAAAAGATGCCAAGCACATATGTGGGGTCCAATTGATTTAATCTTTGATTAATGTATTCTTTTTATCACAAACACTTCTTGATTAGTTTTTCAACTAAATGTCCAATGTCCTGATTTTCTTTCATCCCACAAAATGCATTATGTGGAAATCAAGGAAATAAATGCAAAGCTTTCCTAATGTTGACCTTAGTAGGAGAAAATTGAGATGAAATCCAAATTTTTAGAAGCCTCTAAGGATACGAATCCCAAGGGAAAGTAATAACGCATGAATTTGTTCAAGGATATGTGCTTCTCCTAAAGGGTTTGAGATTTGATGCTCATGTTGAATGTTGGTTTTCTAATGTTTTCAATCAAAGCACTGTGTTTTAAAATGGACTCACAAGCAATATAACATCCTAGCTCAATTGGTACATTTTTCTTAGTGGGCTTGCCTCATTCCCTTCATAGTAGAAGAGATTATTTTACATGCAATCAAGGAAAAAATATAAAGGTATGTTAAGAATGAAGTCTTAACCTCTATACTTTAACCAAGATCGAACATGGCAAGTAACTTCTTAGAATCTAAGTTCCAATGCACCACTTTGTTAAAATTGGTGAATGAGTTAATAGGCCCTAAAAACAAGGGTTTTATTTTGGACTTTCCGTTCGTGGAGATTGACCCATACGGCAAGAGTCCCCTTTTAGATCCATCTCGTCAGATTCAACCACGTGATATTGGCGTTTACTCTAGTACCCACATTTATATCCCGGTTGGAAATACTCTTGGCTTTAGAGTCTTACCAGTTGAGTCGTTCCCCTGGGTGAGTACTTTTTCCCCAAGGCAAGCCCTCTAGGATTAAAAAAGTGAATAAAAACAATATTTGTAACTTGATCAATATTTGTTGGCAAAAAAGAGAGAGAATATACACAATAATGCCCCCACTCACACTCGCACAATATTTTGTTCAATTTTAAAACTCAAAATGAAGTGTGGAGGCAATATTTTATGTAACTTAATGTCATCAAAAATACTTTTGGTTCTCAAGATCGCTATGAACCACGAGAGAAGTGCATACACCTTTTTAGATGAGATTACTTTGAAAAAGAGATTACGAAACATGAAAAACACATGTTCATTTTAAGCATCAAAGCAATGATGAATTCATTTTAAGCACCAAAAAATAAAATGTGATAATTTTCCTTGTTCAATTTTTAGCCCAAAAGAAAAGTCTAGTCAGTTTCTAAGTTGAGTTTCAATCCAAATTTGAAAACAAACAATGATCTAGTTGGCCTAAAATAGAAGACAAAAGCAGGAAATGGATGCTCTAGGTTGTTTCAATAAGCATTAAGAAATTATTTTTCAAGTTCAATTTCCACTTTTTCAACTCCAAGATTTGTCCAAGATCATCTCTTATCTTGCAATGTTACAACTCCTTTGACTAAAAATCCTTCCTCCTTGCTTTTCCTATTAAACAAAAAGATAATCACGTGAGGATCAAATTAAATTAACTAAGTTCATTTTAATCATTGATTTCAAAAAAAAATAATGATTTCAAATGAAAAAGACTTAATGATATTTTGAACCAATCTCAAACACTCATTAGTGGGGTTAGTTTACATATTCACATCTATGAATACCTCTATGAAATAACAATGCCATGCTTCAAAGATGCAAAAAACTAACAAAGAGGATCAAATAAACATATAGAAGAAAGAAAAATTACCTATTCGATATTGGATTGGTGTCAAATGTGCCAATGACCCTTTCCCAATCCTTGCTAAAAACTGCAATGATGCAATGCACTATGATGAAGAGAAAAAATAGTTCTCAAACCAAGAGAGTAACTTTGCATGAAGATCTAGATGAGTTGATGAAGAATGGGGCCCTTCATTTATAGATTTATCTTGATGAGAGAATGGCCAAATGGATGAATGTGGGACTAAATATAAAACAATGAAAAGAGGCCACTTGTCAACTTGCCATAGGTTGAGGAATGTGCAAGTTTTGGCCAATGTGCCCAAGAGAGGGAGTTTCAAATTCAAATTTGTGAAATAAATTTTGAGAGGGGGACATGAAAATGAGAAGTTAATGCAATGTTGGAAGGGAGAAGTCAACTTGCTATCATTTTCAAACTTGAGGAAATATTCTACTTTTTATGCCAAGTTGAAAGAAAATAAAGATTTTAATAAATCAATAAATTTATTTATTTGTGCAAGTGGGAATATCTAGAGGATGTGATGGGTGGTTAGGTTAGGATAATTAGGATTAGATTAGCTTAATGATGATTATGTGAGTTTGACCCCTTTGACTTCAATATTTGGATTTATTTAAATCAAAAGGGGAGAAATATGAATTTGGGATTTAATTAAATGAATGTTTGATTTATTTAATTAAAGGGATGATGTAAGATAAAGGTTAATTAATGAAGTGTTAGGATTTAATTGATTTATTTAAATGATGTAATGATGAAGTGGATTTATTTAATTTGGAGGATGAAATATTAGATTTGATTAAATGAAGGTTATTTGATTAAACCATTGGATTGACATGTATGCATATTTTGCGTGTCTACAGAAAAAATTAACTTTATTTAATTTAAGCCTATCATTCCTTCTTTGATTAAATAAATCAAGCCTTTATTTAATTAAATCTCAAAAATCACCTTCCATCCCTTTTGATTTAAATAAATCAAAGTATTTAAATCAAATAAGTCAAAATAACCTAATCATCACCTAAGCTAATCTAATCTTGATTAACCTAACCTAACACCCATCACATTCTCTAGTTTGTCCCACTTGAACCAATAAATCATTTTATCTCATTTATAAATTCATCATTTTCTTTCAACTTGGCATAAAAATGGAATATTCCCTCAAGTTTGAAAATTAAGACAAGTTGACTTGTCCCTTCCAACATAGCAATAACTTCTCTCTTACATGTCCCCCTCTACACATTTAATTCAAAAATTCAAATTTTAATCCCCTCCTCTTGGGCACATTGGCCAAAACTTGCACATTCCTCAACCTGTGACAAGTTGACAAGTGGCTTCATTCCATTGGCCAAATCATTATCCCACATTGTTCTATCTTGAGCTCTCTTCCAACTTGAAAATCTATAAATGAAAGGCCTCATTCTTCATCAATTTATCTACACTCTCATGAAAAGTTACTCTCTTAAATTGAGAACTAATTTTTCCCATCACCATTGCATTGCATCTTGTGAGTTTTAGCAATGATTGGGAAAGGGTCATTTGCACATTTGACACCAATCCATATGGAATAGTAATTGTCTTGCTTCTATATGTTTATTTGATCTTCTTTGTTATTTGTTTGCATCCTGGGAGCATCACATTGTTATTTCATAGAAGCATTTGATGAATTTGCACATGACTAACCCATGTTTGAGGTTTTAGAGTTTTACAGATTTTATGGTGCTTTAGTTTTAACTCTATGAAAGCGTGTCACTTTACACATTCATATTTATCCAACTTAAGCATAGCACATGAAATATAGTTGGGTAATAAAGATGCAATTATTATCAAATCTAACACCAAAGTGGTTGTATGAGTTATTCAATGTGTGCAGCAAAATACTCAAGAGATGAACAAATCTTCACAATGGAACAAATAGCAAAGACTTTACTTTCCAATCAATAGTTAAAGCAGAATTGGAGATTTTAAACAAAATATTTGAATGCATGTCAAAAATTGACCAATAAGCATGCAACATTATTGGGTGGTGGCTTTCTTCTGCCTTTACCTTTCGAATCCAACAACTTCCTCTCGTACCTAATCTCTTTTTCTCATTCAATACTAATTTATTAATTTACTTATACCACTGTCAATGTTAATGCAATAGTCAATATTAAAAGAGAAACAAAGACTATTGCACTAGTAATGATTTATTTTGCCTTCACAAAGATTATTGCGCTAGCTAAAAGAACTATTGGCGCATTTAATCACTAGTCAAATCACACAAATGCAGTTAATTAGATGCAGCCCTTCCTCTCTTCTTCCTCTCTGCTCAATGACTTCTCACCATTATGCATCCTTTTCTATTTTACTTACACCTACTTTATTGTACTACGAACAAATAACCACAACCAAACTTTTAAAGTCTCATACAAGCAAAAGATTAGGAAAAAGATAAAATCTAAGCTTTAACTTATTTTTAGATTGTTTTCTTCCATTCAAAATGTAATGATCTAATCTGGTACTTCATAGGCAATAAATCAATCCATGATTTTTCATTTTTTTTTGTTCCATGTTATCACCCTAGAAACATTTACATCTAAATAGATATAGCATCAAATAATTTTGAGAGCAAGTAGAAATACCATACAAATAAATTGGTAGATGTAAAGAAATGTATATGATTTACGCCAAGACTGCTATATATACACCTTAACTCTCATTTTTTTCTTATCGGGGTGGAGCAGTAGGATATCCGCAGGAGTAATCCAAATCAGTAAAAAAATATCTCTTCTTATGATGCTTTTGGAGCAGACTTTATGGTTACAAAAATGTTGTACTCATATGTGTGAATCCACGAGCACACAAACCCCAACGTATCGGTAATTAGAGGAATCAAAATTGGCATATCTTAGGCAGAGTCAAATGAACCTAAATCCATGTTTGGAGGTCTAAAATGCCACACTAGCATTGATGGCTAATACAAAAATAATGAATTAGTGATGGATAGCCACCATTTGCATTTCATTTTTGGAAGAAAAATTGTGTGTTGGCAGAAAGGATAGTGCACATGGCAAGTGGCCCACCTCTTCTATTTCCATCACTCCTTTCCACAATGAAAACAAGCCTCTTTTAGCAACAGTAAATAGTATAGTACTACTGTTGATTCGCTATTTCTTTAAGCTCGTTGTAGCAAATTCAAAAGAAATGGAAAGAGCCTACGAATTAAGACAAGGTACCCAAATAACCTTCTCCCCCAATGGCGTAGATTCATTCCAAACAGTCTGGCCTAAATCCGACCATTTCCCCTCCATAGTATGGCCTCCAAACTCTACGACTCTCTACCCTTTTAGGTTAGAGTTGTATCGATGTCAGACAGACAATGATGAGAGATTATGATAATAAAAGATATGAAAGGAGCAAGGGGCCGATGTCACAAGGTAGGTATAGAGCTAGTGAAAAAATAAAAAATTTATGATGCTCTAATCGATATAGAACTTGGAAAATAATTAGAGTTTCGATGGCACTATTTACAAGACATAAGGTGGTTTAATGCTACCAAACACTGACTAGTGAACAAAGATAGATTTTAAGATGCCCCCATCGATATAGAACTTGGAAATAATCAATGATAAAAGTTGAATGTTCATCTAATCAAATAAATTTTGAAAACTTATTTAGCAATTGCACGGATTACCTCTACTCTGATCATCAATGTAGTGTAGCGCACTTTCGCCTCAAGGAAGCAAATGCCTAACTAAAATAAATGCGTTTAGATTTAGTGATTGCATGGTTTACCTCTTCCCAAAAGTATGGCTTTAATTTTTTTGATTAGACATTTTGAAATGGTCTTTCACAACAATCTGTTCCCCTAATGCTACAATCAATTCATTGTAAGATCAATTTATAATCCTTTAAGAACCAATGCTTTAATGGTTAGTCTCATTACTACCGTACAAATTAATTTCCTTTACATAGAAATTAAAAAAAAATATACCAAAGGCTAAATAAGCTTGTGCCTAGATGTTAGTTCATAAAATGACAACTATAATTGACAATGCATAAGCTAGCTGGGCCACAATGAGGTCATAAATGAGGTCATAAATAAGGCTTACGAAGCCTTCTTTCAATTTAAAGGCCAAGAATAAGGACACGGGTGCAACATTTCAATATCTGTCTGCATTCTATTCTACAAGGTCTAGGCGTATAAGTTGTGCCTACAAGGAGATTAGCATAGAGGATTGGTAGAGAGTATAACAATGATTGTTGGCTAGGCAATAATAGCGATTATCACCAAACAAATTGTGAAACAAAAAGTATAGTGATTAATCATGTTGTGATAAGGAGTATACAATCAAAAGAAAGAATCACCAGACCAAAAGAAAAGGAATTCGATCAAGAAAGACATTATCTTTTTTTTTTAAGAGCACAAAAAGTTGAAATTAGTTTAAACAAATATAATGGAAGAACTATTTTTTTTTTTGCGAATTACAACCCTCCCTCTAGCACCATATGTGAGCACCTATAAATCTGCACACAACCTAAACCTCCATACTCATTAGCAATGGGTTAGTTCCACTTATGAAAACCTATAAATGCTCCTATGAAATAATACATCATGCCTGACAAACAAGATAACCAAACAAACTATTTGAAAGCATAATAGAAGCATAATATATACCTATTCCATAGCGGATTGGTGCCACTTTGATATGGAAATTGGCCCTTTCCCAACCCTTGACAAGCTCAATGATGAATATTGTTGAAAATTCTATGAAGTGGAAAAAATTAGCTCTGAATGTGAAGAAGGTAACTTTGCATGATGATTGTGGATGATTGTGGATGATAAAATGAAGGATAGCCTCTCCATTTATAGAAGAGTTCGATGAGAGAAGAAGCAAATGGGATGAATGTGGGACTAACTTTTAACCAATGTCAAGGTGTTACTTGTCAAGAGATGGATGGGTGAAGGATGTGCAAGTTTTGATGAATGTGCCCATAAATGCATATATTTGAAATTTAAAAAATGTTGAAATGACAAGGTGGAGGGAGAGTCAAATGGACTAATGGCTACTTGGCTCAATGAAAAAGGACTTGTAAGGTGACATAAATGCCTTGCTAGAAGGACTCATCCAACTTGGAGCTGGATTTGAAATGTAGGAATATTCCACTTTTATTTCTTGTTGAGAGAAAATGAAGATTCAATAAATTAATTAAATTAATTATTTGTGCAAGTGGGAAAAGCTAGAGGATGTGACATGCATTACATTTAACCTTAATCATGATTTGATTAACGTAAGTGAAGATTAGGTGATTTGACCTTTTGACTTAGATTTATGGAGTAAAATAAATCAAAAGAAGATGGAAAATGATTTAGACTTAGTTAAATAAATATTTTGATTTATTTAATTAAAGGGGATGTTGTTAGTATTAAAGATGAATTTATTTAATTTAAATGGGGGACTTTAGAGATAAATCAAATAAACTTGATTTTTTTAATGATTTGATGAATATGACTCAATTAAATGTATGATGTTAGTTTTACGTGTCTATAGTTCCCTTGGGTGAGTACCTTTTCCCCAAGGCAAGCCCTTTAAGATAAACAAAAGCAAGAAAACGTATCTGTAACTCAATCGATCTTTGTTAAGAAACAAAGAGAGAATACACATGATAGGTTTACTCACACTCACAATATGTTTTGTTCAATTTTAATCCCAAAATGAAATGTGGAGGCAATTACTCTACCCAACTTAAGATCACAAAAAAGGCCTTTTGATTCTCAAGATCATTGTGAGGCGCAAGAGAAGCACATACGTCCTTTCGATGGTATTATTTTTAGTAATCAATTACAAGAAAAATAAACACTTGTTCATTTTAAGTCTACAAAGCAAAAGTGAATTCTTTTTGTAGCACCAAATCAGATGTGGAATTTTCCTTATTCGATTTTTAGCCTCAAACAAAATCTATTGAGTTTGTCCTAAGATTCATTTTAAGGTCTTTGTATAAGAAATAATGTTTTTCTAGTGGTATTTTACAATCCAAAAAGATGACAGTTAGTTTAAAATAGAAAATTAAAGCATGAAATGAAAGCTCTAAGAATTTAAAAACATTTGTCAACTTCAAGATTTAACGCTTCAATCCGCTTTAATTCCAAGATTCTTCAAGGATTGCTTCCAATGCTTCAACATTGTATGTTCTTCATGCAAGAGAAAATCCCTCCTCCATTTTCCTTTTCATTCCTTCCTCATTTTTCTTCCTTTTCCTCTTTTTCCATCCCATGAAAGACAATCATACAAGAATTTATTTAATTAAAATCATTTTAAACATTAACTTGAAACAATAAAATGATTTTAAATAGAAAAGAGAAATGAGTGTGAAATTTAAAAAAAAAATAATGTAGCATTAATAAGAATCATTCTTTCCAACGAATTTTCACAATATCAAAGCCTTTAGCTAAAATATCTAGTCACCAATGGAGAAAAAAAAAATTAGACTATTTAATGTAGGTAGGTAAAGATTTTGCTGACAAGTAAAGATTTCATTGATTTTTATTTTTTGACTTTGCCTGCAAAAGATCTGAAATGAGTAATGCCAAATAGAAAATATGAAAGACTCAATGCATTAAACTAGACATTAATATGTAGACATCGTGCCTTCTCGAGCATAGATCTTTAAGTTGCACTAGTAGATAAATGCTTCATATGAAATCACTGTCTTTCATACCAAATTGTTACTTATTGATAATTATATGGAGTAATAACTATGATTCTAATTAGGCTACCAAATAGGCCACCCCAGTACTATTAATACAATGAATCCTCACTTGATCTTTGTTTCTCTTCACAGTCCCCTCATTCATAAAGGAAATGAATAGGTACTTACCAACTAGCGTGTTACCTTCATCAACTTAAATCCTTAAAATATTACCAATGCATTGAAATTCAATACATGTATTTGTAGACATGCAAAATTAACATTATGCATTGAATTAGGTTCATTCATAAAGTAAACTAGGTTTCACATTAGGTCCATTAATTAATTAATCAAGTTCACCTTCATCCATTCATCAGGTAATCTCATTAATTTCCATCTCCTAAGGTCATTAATTTAAAATTAAATAAACATTATCATCAACCTTTTAATCAAATAAATCAAACATCCATTTAATAAAATCATAATGCATATTCCATCCTTTTCTGAATTAAATAAATCAAATGTTTAAGTTATAAAAGGAAAAATCATCCTAATCATCATTAACCCAACCTAATCCTAATTAGCCTAACCTAACCACTCATCACATCCTCTAGATAATCCCACTTGCACAAATAAATCAATTTATTGATTTATTAAAATCATCATTTTCACTCAACATGGCATTTATGGGGAATATTCCCTCAAGTTTGAAAAAGATGACAAGTTGACTTGTCGCTTCCAACATTGCAATAAGTTCTCCATTTCATGTCCCCCTCTCAAAATTAATTGCACAAATTTGAATTTGAAACTCCCTCTCATGGACACATTTCCCAAATCATGCACATCCCTTAGCCTATCACAACTTGAAAAGTGGCCTCTTCTCATTGGTGGATCTTTCGTCCCACATTCACCCATTTGTCCAATCTCTCATCAAGAAAATCTATAAATAAGGACTTCATTCTTCATCAAAGGCATCCACAACTTTTATGCAAAGTTACTCTCTTGGTTTGAGAACTAATTTTTCTCTTCATCATAATGGCATTTGCATCATTTCAACTTTTGAGCAAGGATTGGGAAAGGGTCATTTGCACATTTAACACCAATCCACTATGGAATAGGTACTTGTTAATTGTTTTCATGATGCTTTTAGTTTTCTCTTGTCATTTCTTGCATTTTGAAACATTTACAAGGTATTTCATAGGAGTATTCTTGAGGAATTTGTAGGTACTAACCCATATTTGAAGTTTAGTGTTTGTAGATTTTAAAAGGATACTCACATGTGGCGCTAGAAGGCGAGCTACTGGAAAGTCTCCTAAAGCTAATAATTGATGTGATATTTTAATATTAGATTTCATTTGTTGAAAAGTCTTCAAAAGCTAACATGTTTAGCCTATGCTTCTATATCTAGAATAAATTTCCAAAGGCTAACGTGTATGGTTTATGCTTCAGCATTCTTGGGCTTTTCATTCCTTTTATGATTGCATTATGCCATAATAATTGTCTTTTTCCATATCTGACTATTCTCTTGTTCATGTTTTGTGCACCTTCTTAAACACTAGATTGATAAGCTCTGTAGTGTTTCATGAGTCTGCTCATTTAAGTCATATATAGGTGTTATATGACAAGTATTAAAAAGAAAATCATTGTTCTGATTTTTATCGGTTTAGCTCATATTTTGAAGATCCAGCTATAGGCAGATGCGTATTTAGTTGCACCTTGTCCATTGTTTCTATTGAGTAGGCACAACTTATCTCTTGTTGTATTCAATACTTTCTTGAGACATGAAGTTATTTCTCCAACAGTGGATTGATAAGATGTGATTTGAATGACCGATTAAGAAATTAAAAAATATATATCTCCCTGTGGTATTCGAAATGTACATCATCTGTTGAGAATATTTTGTTGTATGTTTCTTACATTTGTGCTCGGTCTTCTTACACAGTCTGAACTTTACTTTATAGCTTTAAAATTTTGATCCATGTCTGTCACTATCAAATGCCCAGGAAGTAGCTGGGTCAAGTGTTGATCACATCAGCCTCCATTTGTGAGAACATCCAATAGTGCCTGTAGATTTCGCTGACAAGGGTTGTTGAATTTTTCCTTACATGTGCCCTTGATTTTATGGCAAAAGGTTGTTAAAATCAAATTATTCGTTCATCCCAACTTCTTCTATGCACCATTATCATATGTAATATCCTTGTATGTTCTGAACACTTGAATTTCTATCCATTGTTTATTTTTAAAGGCGTAATAAGCATCAATTGTTGTTTGCATAAATAGAATAGATATAATGAATTTAATAGTTACAACGGATGTTGATTTATGAGCATTAAATAGTAGAATAAGTGCAGCAGAAGGAAGAAAGGTTGGTAGGTAGAGTATTATGAAATGGTGCACTTTTCCTATCTACCAGAAGATATGTTGTCAATCACTCAGTGATTAGACTAAGAAGGGAAAGGAAACATTGGGAGTATGCAGCAGCGAGGGGTTATTTGCTTTATATAGAAGCGAGACTTTGAGGAGTAAGAATAGGCATTCTTAATTACAATGCAAACCCTGTCATTATCACTCAATTGTTACTGTGTTTACTAATGAAAAAGAACTTGAAACAAATCACAATGCTAATGGCCAATTTGTACATTTGCTTTTGATCATATGTTTGTCTTAAATTGAATCAAGAACTTGCTTTGAAATACTTCTTTATCATGTAGCTAAGGCTCATCTGCACGTATAAGTCTCCAAGAAAGTTGTTACCTGATATTATGGACAAATTTGCTTTTCTTTAATGCGCTAGATTTGTACTGACACTTCTTTTTCTTATATCTAGGTGTCCTGCCAAAAGGTGAGATATTTCTTTATGGTCTTTATGAGTTCTATGGATGGCAGAGCCATATCTTAAATACCCCATCAGGTGTACGATGGCGATATGATGGTGAAGGTTGACAATTATGATATATATCATCCAAAAAAAATGCATTTCTTTCAAATCTTATCTTTCTTTTAAAATCTTTGGACTGAACAGTTGACTTTTCTTTAAAGTTCAAAAAGAAGGAGAAGCCTTTCACATTTGATCTTTTGAAAATATTTTGCTTTAAGGAATGACTTTAGCAACCAATTGGGCATATTTTTTTTGAAATATTGTAGTCCTTACGGTTGACAAGATTTATTCACTTTCAAAATTTGTTGCATCACTATGATTATTTTGAAATAGTCAACGTTTAGGATTAAAAGGATGCGTTTAAAAGATTTATGATTGATTTATGGGCTTAATAACTTTTATTCAATAACAAGTGTGAAGTAAGGGGTCTAACAAATTTGATGGTTTTTATCTTTAAATAAACTTTTCATACAAAATCTTAGTTTATTGGGATTGAATTATCAACAAGAGAAGATTTTTTAGAAAACCTTCTAGTTTTATATTTGTTGTTAAAAGTCTAAAGAAATCATGATTCACTCATGAATGCCTCTTTCTATTCAAATAATTTTTCCTTACAAATTTGGATCATGTTATTATTTGGAGTTAATCAAAATGAATCTAATCCTCACATAATTGTCTTTTGATGGAATAGGAAAGCGAGGAAAACAAAGGAAAAGCAAACAAGGTACAAGGCTAAACAAAAGACAAAAGAAGGTGTGGAGGCTAACGAAAGGCAAAAGAAGGTATAAAGGTACAAGGATAATGAAAAGAAAGAGAGGAAAATGAGGATAACCAAGAACAAGGAGGTACAAAGGAAAACAAAGGTGAAGGTTAATGGAAAAATCAAGCGTTGGAGTTAAAATGAAAGAGAAGTTGGAGTTGAAGAATTGAGCATTAAAATTTGAAACTCACAAAGTGTTTTTTAATGCTTAAGGGCTTCCATTTCATGCCTTAACTTTTTTGTTTCATGCTAACTCATCTTTAGTTTTTAAAAATGAACATTTCAAAATGCTTGGAGATTTTTTCGTGTGCTTTAATTTTCTATTTTAGGCTAACACATATTTCGTTTGGTGCTTTAAAACAAATTCATTATTGCTTTGAGGCCTAAAATGAGCATGTGTTTTCTGTGTTTCGTAATCTCTTATTCAAAGTAATCTCATCTAAAAAGGCGTATCCACTTCTCTCGCACTTCATGGCGATCTTGAGAACCAAAATTCTTTTTGATGACATTAAGTTGCATAAAATATTGCCTCCACACTTCGATTTGGGTTTAAAATTGAACAAAACACTTTGCGAGTGTGAGTTAGGTATATCATGTGTGTTCTCCCTTTGTTTCTAAATGAAGGTCGATTGAACTACGGATGTGCTTGCTCATTATTGTTTACCTTTAGAGGGGCCTACATAAGAGACACATTTGAAAGAAGAACTTGAAGGTGAATCCAACCAATTTTTCATTCAGGCTGATATACAAATGGATAAGACTAAACTTTCAAGTCCTCATGATATGTAGGTCTTAGCCGTATAGTGTCTTTCAGAATGGGGTACTACTGTAAAACGTATAAGATCCCCTAGTAGGATTTTTTAAAGCCTTTAGTGGCTTGTTGGACACTTGCAAGGTGCCATGTCCCCAATGTTGAGTCATTAAGAACCTTGTTTGTAGAATCCAACTAGTCCATCCAACGAGTTCATCAAAGTGGTGCATTGGAACTTAGATTCTGGCTAATCCCACAAAGCTGGTTTACAATTTCTAGGACGAACTAATTTTTGCTGAAATCACATATTTTTAGAAAATATAATGATTTAAACCTTAAAAGGTTCCATTTAAAGAATTCCAACTGAATATTGTTTGATCAAACTACCTTAAATCAAAACCCCTTAGATAGAACCTCGCTAGTTTTAAACCATACCTATAACAGAGTCTCCTTTACACCTATCAAAATGCTGATAAAAAACCACTTTTGATTTACCTTTTGGGGGATCAAATGAATTCATTTAATTTTTTATTTTTGCAAGTATGTATTCCTTATTATAAGCTTCCCAAAAACTATAATTTTAATTAAATTTAATTTTATTATTATATTTATTTTTTATTTCTCGTGAATTTAGGTTTTTCACCAAAAATCACGCTCTTTGTTTTGCACATGTAGAAAAATAGAAGATTATTAAAAATATATATATATATATATTAGTGCACCAGATATTGAAGTCCTTGATCGAACAAACAAAAAAATTGAATTTTGATAGATACAAAAATAGTTATGCGTTATATGGTCGCACTATGTCTGAATTATAATTGGTTTGAATTCAGAACTTGATTAAAGAAAAAATACTTAATAAAAAACTATCTAACCAAGTGGAAGCACTAGATATTAGAGTTATGAATCTAAATTTTAAATAATTATAATTTTATCCTTCATGGAAAAAAAGTTATGCGTTATACGATGAGCGTCACTTTTTAAAAATATTGTTTTATGAAAAAAAATGGTTTTCAAGGGAGATGGAAAAAGAAGTGCAATATGATTGCAAAAAAATTCCAAAAAAATATATTTATAATCTATAGACAAAATTTCATGAAACTCTAGTTTGCATCATCTTCAAATTCCTCACGGTTTAGCCGCTATAGGTGCCCGAAAGTGAAGATTTAGTTAAAAAAATTATTTCAGTGTCTAGTTTGGCCAAAAATTGGAAACCACTATTTTGGGATCACCCTTCCAAGAAGTTACTCTCCATGTCCGATCTTGGTTGAAATATAGAGGTTAAGAATTCATTCTTAACATACCTTTATATTTTATCCTTGGTTGCATGTAAAATCATCTCTTCTACTACGAAGGGCATGAGGCAAGCCCACTAAGAAAAATGTACCAATTGAGCTAGGATGTTGCATTGCTTGAAAACAGAGTGCTTGTTCGAAAATATTTGCAAACAAACATTCAACATGATCCTAAAAATTTCAAACTCTTTAGGAGGAAAATACCATTGATCAAAATCTCGTGTTATTGCTTTCCCTTGGGATTACATCCTTAGAGGTTTCTAAACACATGAGTTTACATCTCAATTTTGCCCCCTAAAGTTAAACAGTAGGTAATCATTGCCTTAAATTCATCAAAGTTTCGCATAATATACCTTGTGAAATGAGAGGAAGTTGAGAAATTGGAC
Source organism: Sequoia sempervirens (assembly GCA_007258455.2). Taxonomy (NCBI): domain Eukaryota; kingdom Viridiplantae; phylum Streptophyta; class Pinopsida; order Cupressales; family Cupressaceae; genus Sequoia; species Sequoia sempervirens. The sequence goes on from VDFB02193867.1 coordinate 324,170,643, forward strand.
ATTTAGTTTGAAAACTAATCAAGAGTGTGTTTGTGGTAAAAATAATCCATTAAGCAAAGATTAAAGACGATTGGACCCCACACATGTGTCTCCAATGATTTCATGCAAAATCAAGATCAACAAACCAAAGGTTGAAGCCCTTAGTCTGATAGCCCGTCAAGAACGTCTGTCTATGTTATATGAAGTCAGACAAAGACTACTTTTCAACTTTTACAAGAAGGCTTCAAGGAACAATCCCAGTTTGTATTCATTCTATTACTGCCAAAACCCAAATCTTTTCAGAGAGTTTGAACATCTTATTTAGAGAAAAGCTTGTTCTTCAATACCTAGGTCTAGGCAAACAAAGTGTCTTTTTTAGGTTTATCTTAGGATCAAAGCAAATGAAAATCATTTTCATCCATCCTTCAAAACATCAAAATGAACATCATCTCACAATCACCTTTTGGAAAATATTGAAATCATCCTTAATACTAGGCTTTTTGGAAAAATCAAAAATCATCAAAATCATTGGGACTAAATCCTTGAAAACATTATCAAAATCACCTTTTTCTAGGTATGTGTAGATGCATCCTTTTGCATATGCTTAGTCAAAATCATCTTGTTTAGCTTAGTATATGTAGATGAATCCTTCGTCATATGCTTAGTGAAACTATCATCTTCTTTGGATAGGTGTGGGTAGATGCATCCTTCTTCCCGCACATATTCAAGTCATCATCCTTTGATCAAATCTATCCCCTAGATAATCATCCAAACATCTTAGGGTCTATTTGTTCAAAATCCAAATCAAAATCTGAAACATATCCGAAAGTCCCAAAAAATCCTAATATCTCCTTCAAGACTTACCAAAAGATCATAACATCCACATCATTCATCTTTTACATCATCATCATATCACATTTCGATCCGCAAGATCTCCTAAAAATTTTCACTTTGGGGCATAAAATAAAGATTAATCCAAAGAAATCAAGAGATTCATCTCCCATTCTTAAAAATTGATCCTTGTTTTATGGTTCAAACTAGATCTCAATACAAGAAGAGCATGGAAGCCAACAAAGAAACATCTACTACAAGTGACTTAAGTCAAACAACTCCTAAAATGAATCCCATTGTGTTTGGAAATCTCACAGTTGACCTTCCAACATCATCACAAAATCCACAAGAGGAAAATCAAGGAGAAGATCTCACCTTTGGGATGTCTCATGAAGAAATGACTGAAATGCTTCAAAATCTAGAAAACCATAAAATCATCAACATCATGATCAGGCTCAACCCTTAATTATACATGCTTGAATTAGCAAAACAAGGAGCCAAGTTACCTTCAGATTTTGATGTGAGTACCATAATGGAGACATCATTTCCTCCAATCTCATCCACCATTCCCATCTCATTCACACCACCATCCCAAATAATCATGCAAAACATTCCGCAAATCACAACATCTTTTGCTCCAACCGAACCCAATGTTAACAAGGGAAATACATTTCTCAATGCTCTTCAAGCACACCCCCTTGTTAATAATCAAAATTTGGATGAAAACACCACCTTGGAACAAAACATACCCGAAAACCCACTACATAAAAATGTTCCTCTCACATTCCATCATTGCCATTATCATCTGCACCACTCCTTGGTTTAGGGCTTCCCCCTCTACCAAGTATTGACCAAAACAACATCCCAACTATCAACCAAAGAATTATGGTAAATGCTCAAAAGTTGTCGTCAACATCGCAACAACAAACGACAAACACACAAACAATCCCAACATCATCAAACACTCCCATAACATCACAAAACATGATTTCTCAATGGCCAATCACATCAACATTGCCACTTACCTCTCAAACCACCACATCAACAACACCATCCACCACACAAAATACAAACACGACATTATCACTCACCACAAACACCATTCCAAATCCACCACCACCCCCACCACCACCAACTTCCACCACATCAAGCCAATACCACACAACATTGTAAGTTGCTTTCCAAAGAGGATACCAACAAGTTCAAAAACAAAAATTTGTATATCTCGCCGCTCAACAAGCTGCTCAAGTTGTGCAAGCTGCCCAAGCAGCCCAAGCCACACTGCAAACACAACAAGCTTCACAAGCCCAAGCTTTATTGCAACAACAACAAAAACAAACCACTCAAGCATTGCAAGCACACAAAACTGCTCAAGTACAAGCTCTATTACAACAAGTAGCACAAGCACAAGCAACACAAGCACAAGCTCAAGCGCAAGCTCAATATCAGGCACAACAAGCCCAATATCAAGCACAACTCTTGGCACATACACAAGCAGCGCAATTACAAGCATATCAGCAAGCCAGAAAGCAATATCAAGAGTAGCAAGAAGTAGCATAATTGGAAACTCAACAACAAGCATTGTTGAAACAATAGCAAGCACAACAACAAGCGTTGTTGGAACAACAACAAGCACAACAACAAGCACAAATATTAGCGCAACAATAACAAGATCAAAAATAGGCGTTGTTCATACAACAACAGGTGGAAGCCTACCTCACTCGAAAAAACATACAGATACCATCGAACAACACACCAAGCAACCCATCCACTCAAACCACAGTTGAAATTCCCCAAAACACTTTTGTCCCACCCCCTGATCTGCAAAGTGATGTAACGGCACAAATCAGGTTGCTCTCACAACAAGTGCTCGACCTTCAATTAGGGAAAAAAACCAAAACACCAAGCAACTTGTGTCTGTATCCATTTGGTAGGAGCCTAGTGATGAAACCATTCCCCAAGGGATTTGAAGTCCCCAAATTTGACAAATATTGAGGGATGGGAAACCCTGAAGATCACATTAGGGAATTCCAGGTTCATTGCATGGAAGTTGCATATGATGATACTTATCTGATGTGGCTATTTCCTAGGAGCTTGGCAGGCCAGGCTATAGAATGGTTCTCTCGCTTACCTTCAGGCATTAGAACATACAAATAAATTAGGGATGCATTCATAAAAAATTACGCATGCAACATTACAATGGATGTTATTCTAGAAGAACTCTCAGCTCTAAAATAAGAAAGGGTGAATCATTCACCTCATTTGCTACAATGATGGTGATCAAAGGCCAATCGGAGCCAATGGACCATGCTAGAAGAACAACAAGTTTGCACCATCATAGCCAACCTCGAAGGCCACTTGGCATTTCATCTCAAGGTTCAGGGCATCACCACATATGATCAATTGATCTCCAAGGAACTTAGCATCAAAATAGCCCTCATAACTCAACCTGCAGAATCAACATCATATCATGAACAACAAAATAATTGCCCATCTTCCAACTACAATAATAAAATTCGTACGTGGGAAAGAAACAAAAATATTACTAATGATGGTGTTGTTGATGCCAAGGTGGTCATTAGTGGTCCTCGCCAAAACACACCCACACTACAAAGCCAATCACAACACCAAAATGTTCATCACACAACATACCACCCAAACAACAATCCAACCATCAATAATCTCAATGACCAAAGAGGACCAACCCAACACAAAAGCTATCACAAATGAAAATACACTACTATGGAGGAGCCACTTGAAAAACTAAGAAGAAGTTGATAGACGAAAAACTCATCCAAGCTCCTACATTTGAGAATTACCAAGAACCAAATGTCAAACCTCCTTGGTATAACGGGAATCAACTTTGTGAATTCCATAAAATCAAAGGCCATACCACAAACAGTTGCATGAGATTAAAAAACCTTGTTCAAGATCTCATCGATAAAAGAATTATAAATGTGGAACAACCTACAAGAAATTAGGATCTTAAGATATATACAAATCCAATTCTGAATCATGGGAATAAAAATGATAAAGGGAAAGGCACCCACTCAAACGTAAATCATGTGTATGAAATAGTCGTCGCCTCCCTAGATGAAAACTGCATTGTCATTACTATTAAGGGTGCCTATGCCGAAGATTGTGGAGTCACCACAAGAGGCAGCAAAGTAACCATCATAGGATCATCCCAACCAAATAAAGACCCTACATCTAGATCCGTTCCTAATGGATACAATGTCTTAGATCAACTCAAGAGAATGCCAGTGCAAATATCCATCATGGAGTTGCTAAAAATCTCATCTGCCCATAGGAAAATCCTTAAAGAAGCATTGGCATCATCCATTGTCCCCGCAGATCTTAATGCGGAGCAATTCCAAGCTATGGTTAGAAATATCATTACGCCTAATCTCCTTACATTCTATGACCAAGATCTCCCCACCCAACCATCTCACAACCATGCACTTCACTTGGAAGCCATAGTACATAAGAGAAAAATCAAAAGCGTCTTGGTGCATGGAGGTGCGGGTTTGAATATCTATTCACTCAGCCTCATCAAGCAGTTGAAAATATCATAAGATTCTATCGACAAAGGGAAGGGTATCACGATAAGAGCATACGATGATCAAGAAAGAGTGTCTCAGGGCACAATCAAACTCCCTATTCAAGTAGGGTTGACTCTCATGGAACCCACTTGTCAGGTCTTGGACCTTGACTTGCCCTACAACATCCTCCTAGGACATCCATGGATCCATGCGATAAAAGCAGTAGCATCAACTTTCCACCAATGTGTGAAATTTACACATAATAGACAAGAAGTTACCATCCATGGAGATCCTGAACCTTTCTCATACTATGAAAATATTGAAGCAAAGTACTACAAAATCCCCCAAGTACCAAAAAATGATGAGGGCCCATCCACATCATTCATCTATCCAACCACCCTCGCATCCACTTCTGTGACAAAGATACCCACCACTCCCGCCATTCCCACCATCTCCGACATCAAACTCATCATCCAGGATGACAGTTGTGGAAGCTACAAGATCCCTGACAATGATTTTGTGGTAGGAGAGTTACCACAACCTCCTAGATCACGGGGTCATCCATAAGAAAATCACGCTTCCACATCACAAACGTCTCTTGAAGACTATCTCAAATTCACAAGTTGGGGAGACCTTGGCCAGGAGGTTATTGAGGAAGATCCATCACACATGCTCTATCAAGATGAAAGACTAGTACCAAATTTACCAATGGATAATGGAAGCAAGGGTCTGCAAATAATGCTTGCAATGGGCTATGATAGAAACCAAAGACTTGGACAAAACGACAATGGTCTCATAATACCTATCATGCCAGAGACATGACTGATAACAAATCTTGGCCTTGGATGTACCCCTCTGAGTATAACCATACATGGCTGAAGTCCTCAGGTTAGAATTGTTAATATTTCTCCTCAGCCAATAGCAGCAGAAGTACACTCATCAACATCCATAGGTAGAGACATACATAACTTTATAACTAAGGCCTATATTAGTAGTGATGATGAGGATACCATGACCAATCTACCTAGGTTATTTGAGGATACCGCCCTTTGCATGATTAGTACCTTATCTTTCAAATTTGATCATCAAAATCATGACATTCGTTTAGTATATCCCCAACTCATCAATTATGACCAACGAGGACCATCGATTCTCGATACATTCAAAAACCATGAGGCACTCTTAGAATTCATTGGATTGCGGGACAATATTCCAGATGGGGATCACAAAGCAGGGTTTATAATGGAGTTGGACACACATGCCTATTATGGGGAAATGACTGAATCCTTCAGTCGCAAAAGTGAGAAACTAAGAATCATATCCAAGTCCTTGAGTGAAAACCACACCGTGGCACTCTTAGACAAGAAAAAATTAAAAAGAAAGGACGTATCCAATGGTGAAAACCTCTCTGAGGTGCCCGAGGATGAAGGATTCAATATTTATTTAAGAGCCATTCACCAGGAAAAGTTAGCAATCTTCACCAAAAAATGCAATCTAGTCAACCTAGGAACAGAGGAGACCCCGCATATCACATTCTATGCAGAATCACTATTATTAGAAGAGCAAGAACTCCTAGCAGCATTCCTAAGGGAAAGACAAATAAACTTCGTATGGAGTTATGCCGACATGCCAGGACTTGATCCAAAGACCATGGTTCACCACTTACCAGTGTATCAAAAAGCATAGCCTATCAAACAAAAGCTTCAAAAAATGCACCCTCAGATTGCCTTATTGGTCAAAATGGAGCTAAAAAAGCTACTAGATGTAGGATTCATACAACCAATAGATTATCCAGAATGGGTATCAAACTTGGTACCTATTTCAAAGCATGACAGAGCTATTAGAATCTGTACAGACTTCAGAGATTTGAACAAAGCATGTTTGAAAGATGACTTCCCACTTCCCAACATCGACATGATAGTAGATATGAGAGCAAGACATGAGATGCTATCACTAATGGATAGATTTTTAGGATACAATCAAATCATGATAGCAAAAGAGGATCAACATAAGACAACCTTCACTTGTCCATGGGGAACTTACTGCTAAAACATGATGCCATTCGGCCTAAAGAATGCAGGAGAAACATATCAAAGGGCCATGACATTGATATTCCATGGCATGATTCATAAAATAGTTGAAGACTATGTTGACGACATTCTAGCTAAGTCAAGAAAGACAAAAGATCACATAGCAACCCTAAGTGCTATCTTTGACAGACTGGAGGAAAACAAAGTCAGAATAAATCCCAAGAAGTGCGTCTTCGGCATAAAATCAAGTAAATTGCTAGGATACATAGTGTCCATGAGGGGTATCAAGGTGGATATGGAAAAAGTGAAATAAATCCTTGAAATGGAAACACCAAAGACATTAAAACAATTAAGAGGACTCCAAGGCAAGCTCCAATCCATTAGAAGGTTCATAGCACAACTGGTGGACAAACAGAACCCATACTCTCACCTACTCCACAAGGGAGTAGTGTACAAATGGGATACCAAGTGCAAAGAGGCATTTAACAAAATAAAGGAATATCTACTAACATCGCCAGTATTAATGCCACCCATCCCAAAGAATCCATTGATCTTATATGTGTCAACAACAACAGCAACCCTTGGAGCTCTCCTAGCTCAGCATGATGAAAATGGAACGGAGAGGGCTATTTATTACATCAGCAGGACAATGGTTGGTCATGAGCTAAACTACTCATTCATTGAGAAATCATGCCTCATAGTAGTGTTTGCATCCCAAAAATTTAGACATTACATGTTGGCACACAAGATAAAGCTCATCACAAAAATTGATCCCCTCAAGTATCTACTATCAAAGGCAATGCTCACAAGCAGAATGGAAAAATGGGTAATGATATTGTCAGAGTATGACATTGAGTATGTTGAGCAGAAAGTAATCAAGGGTCAAATTATTGCAAATCAACTGGAAGAGGCACCAATCTATTCAGAGAACCCACTTGTCTCAGAGTTTCTGGATGAATCTATTTTCAACATCAACGTAGCTGACCACTAGAAACTATACTTCGATGGCTCATACACGCAACATTGATCAGGAGTTGGTGTCTTCTTCATCACCCCACAAGGGGACTACATACCAAGTTCCTATAAACTAGCATTTCCTTGCACTAATAACATCGCTAAATACGAGGCCTTGACTATAGGTCTCAGGATAGCAGTGCAATGGAACATCATGGCTCTCAAAGTGTACAAGAACTCTTAGTTGATCATAAATCAAGTGAATAATGAATATTAGACCAAGGATGATAAGCTCACTCCATACAAGAAATTGGTGGAGACTCTCAAAGAATCTTTCATTGAAATAATATTTGAGTAGATACCTAGAGCCAACAACAGAGCAGCAGATGCCATGGCAACAATTGGGTCCCTACTGGACATCCCCAACAATGTTCCAAAATATGAATTCTTGATAGAGCAGCTTCTCCTGCCCACATTTGACGTACCAGAATCATAATTCTTGTGTGAAATCGTTGGTCCCAATGATCCTTGGTACCATGACATTTACACATAACTTCATATAGGAGTCATACTTGCCAACCTACCTTTAAACCTAAAACAAACCTTTGTCAAAAAGGCATCCAGATTTGTCATCCTAAGTGATACCCTATATCGTAGGAGCATAGAAGGAACCCTACTACACTGCCTAAATGTTGAGGAGGCATTAACTGCTTTAACTAAAGTTCATAACGGTATTTGTGGTTCACACTCGAGTGGAATGACCATAGCTAAGAAATTGCTAAGGATGGGGTATTATTGGCCCATAATGGAAAGAGAAGCACATGATCATGCCAGAAGGTGTCTACAATGTCAGCAGCATGGGGATCTCATCCATGCACTAGCTCAAGAGCTTCATCCCTTCATCACACCATGGCCCTTTTCACAGTGGGGCCTCAATCTCATTGGAAAGATAACTCTGACCTCATTTAACAGCCACAAATTTATCATAACCACTACAAAGTAATTTACTAAGTGGGTGGAGGCCATACCCATGACATACATAACTAGGAAGCATATTTCCAAGTTCATTATGAATTATCTCATTTTCCGCTATGGTGTTCCACAAGCCATTATCTCAGATAATGGGACACCATTTAAAAATCAGGATGTCCATGACTTGTGTGAGAAATTCAAAATCCAACATCGCTTCTCCACCCTGTATTATCCCCAAGGAAATGGCCAAGCAGAAGCTACAAACAAAACCATCCTCAAAATCCTCAAAAAAATAGTCAATGACATAGGTCATGACTGGCATCTGCAACTTAATACCACCCTCTGGGCTTATCGAACCAGCATCTACACACCCACTGGCGCCACCCACTTCTCCTTGGTCTACAGATCAAAGGCAGTACTCCCCATGGAGATCGAGCTCCCATCCCTCAAGATATCACTGCAAAACTTCATCACTGATGAAGACTACTGAGTGTCAGGACTAAATGAGCTAGAGCTACTAGATGAGAGACGTTTAGATAGTTTGAATCATTTGCAAGTCTATCAGAATAGACTCAAAAAGTGCTACAATAAGAAAATCAGAAGCAGGATGTTCCAAGTTGGAGAACTGGTCTAAAAAGAAAATCAAAAGAATGTCCCAAACCCAAGCAGCAAAGGAAAGTTTGAACCCAATTGTTTTGGACCATTCATCATAATAGCAAGTTACAAATTAGGGGCATATCAGCTATCAACACCTGAAGGGGAACCTCTGCAGGAACCCATGAATAACACCCATCTCATAAAAAACTACGCCTAATTCTTTCAAGGTATAGAACCAAAAATCCAAAACAATCAGAAAAAGTCCTAAAAAAATGGTTACTTCGGTGAAAACCTGGCAAATAGGCATCTTGGTGATAACAAAAAAATAAAAAAATCCAAACAGCCAAAAAAATCAGAAAAAGGATCAAAAAATAGTAAAGGGAAAAAATCGTCCTCTAGTGAAAACCACTTCAGTAGCACTTTGGGCAAGTACCTTGGTGAAAACCTGGAAAATAGGTGCCTTGTGTAAATAAGCACTTTCCATCCACGGGGATCTTTACAGCTTGTTCCGCATCATCCATGCATTCAGGTCTCCATCCATCACTCATCCACTTGCATCCGCTCCATAGCTTGGTCCTGTTTTCATATCATGATCCCTCCTAGTACTACTCGGCCCATCCTCAAGGTTAGTTTGTCCTGCCTTTATCGGAGTAGTCTATTGCATCACGTTGGGGGCATGTTCTTATCAGGTCGGATTCGTGTATATTTCTTAAAGTCCTCAAATCAGAAAATCCAAAAATATTCAAAACATATCAAAAATCCAAAACATTCAAAACATATCAAAATCCCAAAATAGGTCAAAAAGTCAAAAATAGAGTCGTCTTGTCAAACTATGTCCTCTGAGCTTGAATGTAGGCAAGGTTGATCTTTGATCATCCCTCGAGACATTTAGGTTAGTCCTTTAGAAGTCGGTCATAATAAATTGGCATCTCATCATGTATAGCGTCATCTGTAAATTGGTCAAATCGTCAGTCGAACTACGTGGTCTCTACGTGTATAACGTAGGCAACGCTCATTTTTCAATCAGCCCCCGAGGACCCTAGGATAGGTCTTTAGGTTAGTCTCTTGGTCAAAATCTCAAAAAATCCCAAAAACATTGGAAAATCGAAAATCAAAACATTTGAAAATATCAAGCAAAAATACCAAAAACAGCCTCAAAAAATTGTAAAAACTCCAAAAAAATCCAAATATTTAAAAAAATCCATCCACCTCATATTTCCTTCACCCATAATAAACACCACTCATAATAAACTGATCATCATCCTTAACCTTTGGTGAAACAGTTAGAAACAAGTCTAGCAGGTTAAATGTGAAAACTCAAAAGTGTCAAGTCTCAAGTCTAAGTCAGTACATAAATAATTTGGTCAATTCTTTGTGTCAATAGTCCATCAAATAGTCCCATATAAATCATCTGATAACATCATGTCCTAGGATGAATCCTTCCTACAAGGGGCATTATTTATCAAAAAGAACATTTTGGATAAACGAAATGACATGCCACCATCCACTAACATGTCCTAGGATGTATCCTTCCTACAATGGACATTATCTTTTGGCAATAGTTTCGGTCCTTATCCTTAAAAACAAATTCCCTTATGGTTAGCGGTATTGAAGAAAATCAGCTTGTTTGTGTGCTTTATCTTTGTCTTTTCACTTATCTTATTGCGTTCAGTCCAAGGACCTCTCGATGATATCCGAATGAAGGATTTAGAGAGATAGGAATGGGGCAACAATCGTTATTCTTTTGTTTGCTATGCCTATCGGAAATTCTTGTAAAATAACCTTGGCGAATACTCTCTTTGTTAGATATGCATAGAGGATGTTTTGGACGGCTTGTTGACTATTGCATTGATTGGTTATACCTTTCTGTGTTTTGGTCTGAGATGTTTGAAACTTCTAAAGTGCATCCTAGCAAGGTTTTTGTATGTCAGGTGTGAACAAGAATACTCCTATCTATTTGTCGAGTCAAATTCCATCACACTAAGTACAACACCATCCTGGCCCTTTATACCTTGATGCATCATACTTAGGTGTATTATCAAACATAAAGTAAGTGACCCTTTTAAAATCCCAATCCTTGATAAGTAAATAATCTATCTAGATCATCATTTTTCTATCATCATCATCATCATCTCTCATAAATTTGGCTTGTTAGATCCTCTTGTCATCATCTAAACTAACATCATAGCAGGAATAATTAACCATCATCACCAGTGCATTCATCTTGCATCCATAAATCATCAGTATTTTGCATATCATCTCACATGCATGTTCATTATCATAATATAGATCTGCTAGTCTAAGCATCCCATAAATCATCCATTGCATAATCATAGCATATCACATCATCCATGGCATCCATCATCACATCATATCATCATTTAAGTTGTTTAAAATAATATAGATTTTTTATTCTAAGCATCTTAAAATCATCTCATTTGCATCATCATCCATAACCATCCATTTTGAACCTCTTTATCACGAGATCGACCCTCAAATTGAATCTTTTTTGCTCAATCTCTCAAGGGGGAAATGTACCAGAGTACTTCTTTCTGCTCGGACATCTAAAAAATTAGGATTTTTTTAATCTTGATGGAGGCAAGTTTATTCTTTGAACCAACGCAACAAGTACATTGCTTCAAAGAGGGGCAAGATGTAGACATGCAAAATTAACATTATGCATTCAATTAGGTTCATTCATCAAATAAACTAGGTTTCACATTAGGTCCATTCATCAATTAATCAAATTCACCTTCATCCATTCATCAGGTAATCTCATTAATTTCCATCTCCTAAGGTCATTAATTTAAAATTAAATAAACATTATCATCAACCTTTTAATCAAATAAATCAAACATCCATTTAATAAAATCATAATGCATATTCCATCCTTTTTTGAATTAAATAAATCAAATGTTTAAGTCAAAAAGTCAAAATCATCCTAATCATCATTAAGCTAACCTAATCCTAATTAGCCTAACCTAACCACTCATCACATCCTCTAGATAATCTCACTTGCACAAATAAATCAATTTATTGATTTATTAAAATCATCATTTTCTTCAACATGGCATTTATGGGAATATTCCCTCAAGTTTGAAAAAGATGACAAGTTGACTTGTCCCCTCCAACATTGCAATAAATTCTCCATTTCATGTCCCCCTCTCAAAATTTATTGCACAAATTTGAATTTGAAACTCCCGCTCATGGACACATTTCCCAAATCCTGCACATCCCTTAGCCTATCACAACTTGACAAGTGGCCTCCTCTCATTGGTGGATCTTTAGTCCCACATTCACCCATTTGGCCAATCTCTCATCAAGAAAATCTATAAATAAGGACCTCATTCTTCATGAAAGGCATCCACAACTTTTATGTGAAGTTACTCTCTTGGTTTGAGAACTAATTTTTTTCTTCATCAAATTGGCATTTGCATCATTTCAACTTTTGAGCAAGGATTGGGAAAGGGTCATTTGCACATTTGACACCAATCCACTATGGAATAGGTACTTGTTAATTTTTTTCATGATTCTTTTATTTTTCTCTTGTCATTTGTTGCATTTTGAAACATTTACAAGGTATTTCATAGGAGTATTCTTGAGGAATTTGTAGGTACTAACCCATATTTGAAGTTTAGTGTTTGCAGATTTTAAAAGGATATTCATAGTATTTTATTTCCTAGCTACTCCATCATCCACAGTGTCCTTAGTCTTAAGATTGATGGCTAGTCTTTTCTTGACAATTTTACCTATCCGACTTTAATATAGAAATATGGAAAGAGAAAAAAAAAAAGATCAGTGCCTAATGTTAGAAAATTGGAGAATGATATTTTTTTTTGAACAAGCAGATATTAGAGGAGTGCATTAATAATAGTTTTTATGGTGCAACAACCGCTACTCTCAGTGGTGATGCTTTTATCTGCTCATAATCCCCACACCTTTGACTCATCTACTCCATTCTTAAATTATACACCATCATCTACTTCGCCTATGAACTGCAGTAAAGATGAATGTGACTTCAATTATATGTGAACTCGTAGTTGTTTCGTTGTGCCTGTGGCTGTAGAAATTATTCATTTCCCTTCAATAGAAACATACTCCTTTATCATTTCCCATCTACTAATAAACATTACACAAGTTTATTGTCCTAACTCTTAGCTCGGCTTTTTGGACTCTTTTTTTTTCAAAACGTATTACCTTTTGGGCCCGCGTATGCCTTCGTTACGCAGGACCTATACAATTTGTGTATGTAAATGTGTATTCCCATGTACTCCTATGTATGCCAACATATGCCTCTGTTAATCCATAGTTTTTGATTGAAGGGGTTCTTACAAAATAAAATAGGCATTATGAAAGGAAATAATCAAGATACAGACATCAAACTAAGCTTTTTTTCCACAAAAAGGCTAACACCAAGAAGAAGATTGTGCTAAGGTTGTAGCATCAATCATGCAAACAAGTTTCCTAACATACAATCAAGCACTAAAAGCATTTTGAGATTAGCGGAGACAAGAAAGGAAAGGGAACTTCTCTATTTTAGGTGCATCCAACTACTAATTAACGTTGAAATGATTCAATCAGCCTAACTAATATATTCAAGTGACATGGATAATGCAATTTATCAATTTTTATTATCAATAGTTTACTTTTCATTTTCAAAGTAGTTAAGCTTCTAGAAAATTCTAATAGCCAACTTTTTCTCAAAATGATTTCTAGCATAATAGTAAATAACTTGTGAGTTTTTACAATAAAGGAACCCTGGATTGTTATTTCCTTGGCATATTTTGAACTATGAGCTGTGAAACGAAATAGAATGTGCTAGATTTTGCTAGATTAAAAATGTATTAAGTGTGATTGCAATCATCCAAAGGAGGACCATACAAAAATTATGAAAGAATCAAATCCAAGAGACTGGAAATGCCCAAAATGCGACATCCTAATTTTTAGAAGAGAAATGACATACTTCAAGTGTGATTGTAAGTGTTCAAAGAAGACTAGAAAAAAAAAAGTTCAAAATAGCTAAATCTAGCAGACTGGAAATGCACATTCCATAATACGTGTACCCAAAAAAACATCTGTGAACTTTCATAAGCAATATTCACATGTAATGGATATACAAATCCCTGATAGTGCAAAGAAATGAATAAATTGAATGAAATGTATTTCTTGCAACAAAACACAAAAAGTAAAATAATTCCCTCCTTCTAGAGCTATTATGTGGATGTGAAAATCTAAAAATGACTAAAACTCTAAACAAGACATTATCATGATTAGTGTTTTAAAAACAAAGCAAGCATTCAACATGCCTATGAAATAATACATCATGCTTCAAAATGCAAACAAATGACAAAGATGATCAAAGCATATAAAAACATGAAGTATACCTATTCTATAGTGGATTAGTGCCATTTTGCTATGAAAAGTGGCACTTTCCCAACCCTTGACAAGCCAATGATGAAGATGCAATGCTATGACAATGGACAAAACTAGTTCTCAATGTGAAGAGAGTAATTTTGCATGAAGTTGTCGATGATAAAATGAAGGATAGCCTCTCCATTTATAGAAGAGTTTGATGAGAGAAGAAGAAAATGGTATGAATGTGGGATAAAAACCAAACTAATAGAAAGAAGCCACTTGTCACCATGTGAATGGGCCAAGGATGTGCAATTTTTTATGAATGTGCCCATAAATGCAAATATTTGAAATTTGAAAATGTTGAAATGACAAGGTGGAGGGAGAGTCAAATGGAGTAATCACCACTTGGATCAATGCAAAAGGACTTGTAAGGTGACCTAAATTCCTTGTTGGAAGAACTTATCCCACTTGGAGGGAGATTTGAAATGGAAGAATATTCCATTTTTATGCCTTGTTGATGGAAAATGAAGATTTAATAAATTAATTAAAATCATTTATTTGTGAAAGTGGGAAAAGCTAGAGGATCAAACTTGCACATTAGATTTAACCTTAACTATGATTTGATTAACTTAAGTGAGGATTAGGTGATTTGAATTTTTGACTTAGATTTATGGATTAAAATAAATCATAAGGAGATGAAAAGAGGTTTAGACTTAGTTAAATATATATTTTTATTTATTTAGCTAAAGGGAATGATGTTAGTGGTTTAATTAAATAAGTTTTATTTATTTAATTAAATGAAGAACTTTAGAAGTTAATTACATAAGATTGATTTAATTAATTAAAGGGGGACTTGAGTATTTATTTATGATTTAATTAAGTAAATTTGATTGATTTTATTAATAGAGAAATTAAGATGGATTAATTAAGTAGTTAATAATGGGGTGATTTAAAGAAGAATCAAAGTTAGTTGATCAAGACATTTTTAATGTCAACACATAATCATGTTAGAATCATTGTATTCATCATCATAAGCATATTAGGTCATCCTTATTACATAAAAAAATACAAAAAACATATATAGCATTCCATCATAAGGAATCATCCATATAAGCATCACATGTCATAACCATATGATACCATCTTACATCCATAAGCTATTAGCATACATCCCATTGCATATGTCCTTCATAATACTCACATACGATAAGAAAGAGATCAAAATGAGATAATTGTATTTACATACATACATGTACATAATCTATATCACATTACATCATAATCATAATGCATCTATAACATTGTAAAGAATAAAATAAAGGTAAATTAAGTGCATCCATCCATACATCATAACATAGAAAATCACATATAAGAATAAACCATACAATATACATGCATAATGTATCATAACATATAGAATCATCTCATAATCATATAAATTGATAACAACATAAGCATCATAATCCATCACATAGACATGTATATAACATAGGAACATAAATCATGTAAGCCATCACCAAAATCATTTATCTCACATATATATAAAAAATGGTGTCATAGTACAATATATCTCAAAATGGAGTTCGGAGGCTCAAAATAAAAAATATCAGTGTTTAATGCATGTATAAAATAAGGCTATCCTGAGCTTCACATATCTCTTGAAGGAGATGCCCCTGATGAGGGAGGTCTATCCTATTTTGGTTGTGATCTTGAAGCCCTATGTCCTAATCCCAATAGTTGACCATATGGAGAAGGCCTAGGTGATCTGATGATAGAAGTATACAAACAATATGCACTTAACTCCTAATCACATATTTTTCCTGATTCAATAGAATTGTGTGATCATGTCTTTTAACCGTTGAAATAACAGAAATTAGCATTCACTTGTTCTTATCCAAAATTAATAAAACTTAAAATAATTACTTAAATAGCATAATTAGAAACTCAAGAAACAATTACTAAAGAGCATTATAAGACAAAATTGAAGAAGAGAGATCATGAGCTTGATAACGGCGTTCACTCAATTTGAGCTACATCTTCGGGTCCACTTCTCAACGAGGATCTGCTTTATTAATGATACCAAGAAATTATGGCTTCTATACATCACCCAAGATGTAGTCCTACAATAAAATATCTCACAGTCTACTTTTACACTTGAAGATACTGGTGTACTCTTCCTTTCTCAGGTTCGGCTTCAATTGCCTCTTAACCCAATTACATAGAAAATTATTACAAAAACAATCTGTCTTTGTGCTTGAATAATCCTCCTATATGACTAATTTCTCTTCAAGAGAATTTCTTGTCAAGAAATCACCTCCAAAAATCCCTCTAAATTTTTCACATCACTTGGTTGAAAAATTAAGAACCTACACCCCCTTTTTATACATAAAAATATGCTATATGGGGTGTAACCTCCATATTTAATAAATAACTCCCCATGAACAAATAAAACAATAACCCTCTTAAACAAAATAACTCCCTTTTAACAAAATTCCCTCTTTTACAATTCGTTTATAACCTCCCTTTAACAAAAATAACCTTCAATTTTGTCTTAGCCCTCTATTTTCATGTTCTCGGGGCTTTACAACTTACATTTCATTTATTTGTTTTTGGCATTATTCATTTTTAGGGGTATAGTTTATATTTTAAGGTTGACATTATATTTAGGGGAATTAAATCTTATTTAAAGATTTATGTATACGGAGGGATTTTCCTTTTATCATGAAAAATGGTATGGCAAGAGGATTTTAAGGCATGGGTTAAGGGATCAAATCCCACTAAATCTTCCATTTTATTTTTTAAAACTATACCTTTTTTTCCTTTAATAATTATGGTTTAATCCATATTTATGCCAAATCACTACTCCTACCATGTCATATGCCACTGCCCTACCAAGTGTCGAGCTTTGGTGATACCATGTCATCATTTTGACTAAGTTTGACCAAAACTTTAACCGGTCATAACTTTCACATACAGATCTAGATTATGTCCATTCAAAATGCATCAAAAAGCTCTCATTGAGCTATACATGATGGAACTGGTAGATAAATGTTTCATGATCATCAATTTTTCCATTTGAGTAGCTTTGACCATGTGTTGACTAAATTTGACCCAACATATCTCTCACATACAGTCTCCTTTTGACGTGATTCAAGTTGCATCAGGACCATTTCAGCGAGCTCTTAAATTTTAGACCACTTCCATCTAATTTTGATACTATGAAATTTTTGAGGTTTCTAGATCCTCCTAGATCACTAGGCTAAGAAACTCCTCCATTGCTTTGAGTCTGGTTAGACTGTGACCCTCTATGGCTCTAGCTCTATGTGTAGCTCAATACTCTCTTTGCTAATGGAACTTGATGCTCATATAAATACCTGTAGTATCAAGCCTCCTATCTTGCCCAAAACAGTTGATGACCTAGGTCGGCTATGGGTCTATTGAAAATTAAAATAAAATATAGAAACTATTGGTCAGCCATCTACCTTCTAATGTCAACCATGTCTCTCTCAGTAGTGAGCCTATCCACCTCAACTTGTAATACCTAGACCTGTGCTTACTTACTCTACAATTGTTCTTAAAAATATATGATATGTTGATCCATTGATATGTCTCCCTCTACCTCCTCCATAGCCTCCAAAATAGGCACATCTTGATAGCCCTCACTTAGACCCTCTCCTAGCATAATCTCCTCCTGAACTGCTTTGTTCTACTCTCCCACCTCTTCCTCCCCCATCTTCTACTTAGCCTCTTGCATGGCCAACTCCTGCTCTCCCTCTAGTTTGGGTCCCTCATGCTCTACCTCGAACCACAGACCCTCCTGCTTGGCCTCCTCCTTGATAGGTGAGAGATGTCTAACTACCTTTTTTTCCTCTATCCCTCACTGACCCTTCCTCCGTTGTCTCCCCTACCACCATCTCCAACATCATCATCCCTACCTCCATCTCTTCCTCTCCCCCATCCATTATCCATGAATCTATCACATGGACCTCTACCCCTCCACTTCATTGGGGAAATCTTATCTTGATTTGTTAAGGGATCAAACCTATGTCCAGCCCACCATGCATCATACTTGGATTTCTCCACCACATTAACAACCTATGTGCTGACACCTAATTGAATAGGA
Source organism: Sequoia sempervirens (assembly GCA_007258455.2). Taxonomy (NCBI): domain Eukaryota; kingdom Viridiplantae; phylum Streptophyta; class Pinopsida; order Cupressales; family Cupressaceae; genus Sequoia; species Sequoia sempervirens. Next base: position 324,189,026 of record VDFB02193867.1, read on the forward strand.
TACAAAGCATCAATATCCTTCTCTGCCATCACTACATTGATCATTTGTCCCCATTGAGTTATCTCTCACAAGGACCTATGAAACTCTATTTTACTAATGGGAAACCCCTATCCTCCCTAAAATGTTTGAGAACCAAATCTAGAAGGTACCACTCGATAATGTGTTGTGATTGTATTGACTTCACAATCAGGTAACATGTCTGCTGATAATAGGGAAAACACTCTCCCTCATCCTCTTGTGCTTGCTAGATGAAGCAAGAAGATCAATGGCATGACATTAATACTTGTACCAGTGTACTTCTTTTCGCTGGGGCATTTGAAAAATTTGAATTTTTTTTATTTTTGATCATGGAAAGTTTATTCTTTGAACCAACGCAACAAGTACATTGCTTCAAAGAGGGGAAAAATGTAGACACATGAAATTAGCATCATGCACTTAATTCACATTCATCCATTCATGAGGAAAATCAATTTCAATCTCGTAAAGGTCATCAACTTTATTTAATTTAATCTTATCATTATCACCCTTAGCTAAATAAATCAAATATTTATTTAACGAAATATTTATCATCTTTCATCTCCTTTTTGATTTAGTTTAATCTTTAAATCTAAAGCAAAAAGGTCAAATCACCTAATCCTCCTTTTAATTAACTAAATCAGGATTAAATATAATCTAATGCTAATCCTAACCACTTGCACATGAAATTGCATTTAAATGATTTATCAAAATCTTTATTTACTTTCAACTTGGCATAAAGGGAGAATATTCTCCAATTTTGAATCTCCCCCCAAGTGGACATGTACACCCAACAGAGCATTTATGAGGCCTTACATGTCTCTTACATGTCCCCTTCCAAGGTCAAACTCAACATTTATTGCAAAATTTGAATTCAAATTCTCCCTCTCATGGGCACACTTTCCAAATATTGCACATCCATTGGCCTATCACCACTTGACAAGTGTCCTCCTCTTATTTGTCCAATCTTAGTCCTACATTGGTCCCTCTTCAACACTTAGCATTTGAAAATCCTAAAATAGAGGCTTCATCCTCAAGTAAATCCTCCACAATCTCCACAATCTTTATGCAAAGTCATTCTCTTCATATGGAGAACTAATTTTGACCATTGCATCCTCATCACCAAGCTTATCAAGGATTGGGAAAGGGCTTCTTTCCATAAAAGCACCAGTCCACTATGGGATAGATATGTATCTTGTTTCTTTCATGCTTTCAATTTAGTTTGATTTGCTATCATGTTTAGGAAAAATTTGGCATTATTTCATAGGAGTATTTAGCAAATTTGTATGCAATTACCTTCTTTATGGAGTTTAGGATGTTTTCAGATTTGAGAGCTGCTCACAATACTCGACATTATCGACCTTGGTATGTGTGAAAAATCATCCATACAAGAACACAAATGGGATACCTACTCCTAGTTTTCTCCCAATAGGAGGTCAAAACAAAATGATGTGCTCTTGATCCCAAATCATAAGGATATCATCCCACATTTGATGGACTATTCCCCTCTATAAACAACATTGTGTAATTAAAAATATAGCATGGCTAGAAGAAACAACCCCCACACATACACCATCCTACGGGTCATCATTCCAATCAACATCTCTCCCCATCTGATAGGAAATTTTTGTCCTTGTCGATCAGGAATGATAATTCCCCCAATCATAGTGAATACAACCATCATAAATGTCTCATATCTATTAGCTATCACATCCCACCATATCTTGTACTCGTCTATGTCGAGCTCCATAATGTCCTCGAATATCACCGTGGCCTCTCCTTTCGATAGCTGGAAGGATTTGGTCTCTGAGTTCCACCTCTTAGCTAGCACAGTCAGTAATCCCCTATTATCCCTAATCATGGGCATGAAAATAGCATAATATAAGCTGAGGGAATGCAACTAATCTCTCTTCTTGTCAACTAGTTGATCTCATAGTCTGAAAGTGGACGATCAACTCTCCCAAGTGTAAATGGGGTCATATGTCACCTATGATCACAAGAAAGAACATTGCATCAATTGAGAACTCTATCCAACCCTATTTGACATCAATCACAAAAGAAATTTTATCCAAAACTAGGGAAAAACCCTAATCAGGCAAACACATCACACTATGTAACAAATGCATCTCACTAGTCAAATGTGTCACATTGTCTAAAAAATGTGAATCACTAGGAAAATGTGCCACATTTGCATATGTGACTTAAAATTTTAAATGCATCATACGGTCTAATGCACGCATCACAAAAATTACTTGCAGTACAAACCAATTATTATGTTGTATCAATAAACATGCATCACACAATCCCTCACATGTGACTCAAAATGTCACTTGCATCATTCTAGACCACAATTGTGTTGTATGAATCACATGTGGCAGTCTTAATAGTTGCGTCACAATACATTTGATAAAAATCAACTAGCAAATGCATCACATCAAGCAGATGCGGCAAACCACCCCACTTGCAGTGAGCATGGTAGCAAATGTGGTGGATGGCATGCAACACATCCACTTGCCCTCATTAGAGCCATAAAATCTAGCAAAAAAATGACAAAATGATGAAGGAAAGTGGTACATATTCCATCCCTAGATCCCTCTAGCCATTTGTAGGCACAAACTCTAAATTCACGATGTGAGGAGTGTGGTACAGGTGACATCTTAGCAATAGCTCTGTAGCAAAGATACTCTCAAAACTCACTATTCACTCCAGTAAAAATGCATAAGTGACCAATTTTACCCCCAAAATAATATTTATACACCCCTAGGGTAGGGTTTTTACGAGATGAATCCAATGTTGAGTCCAAAACCTTAATGTAAATATCTTGAAGGTCCTGAAAGAAAATATTTTTGTTGTAAATGTCTTATCCACTGTCAAATTTTCTTATCAAAATAAATTTTCCAAAAAAATTGAAACTTTTTCAAAGCTTACAAAATTTTGTGCAAGGGCATAGGTCTATCTCATCTTCATCATGACACACCAGGGAATATTCTTGGTTGACTAATACATATTTATTTTGTCACTAACTAATGCTTTCACTCTATAGTTAAATAAATTCTCATTTATTTAATTATTGATTTTCATTTTCCTACTATAATTAAATAATTATTTTCGTTATTTAATTATTCATTAGCCTTTTCTTCCACAATTTAATTCCCACCATTTTCCTCCACTAATAAATAATTATTTTTTATTATTTAGTAATTTATCTTTTCCTCCACTTTCTAATTAAATAATTGTTTTCAATTATTTTAATTAAAAGTCAACTCTCCCTCTCTTTCTATAATTAAATAATTTTTTTAATTATTTAATTATTCCTTCCCTCCTAAATTAAATAATTTTATAATTATTTAATTTACTCCAAGCACCTATTTTTTTGTGACAATTTTATCTCTTATTTCAATTAATTTCACCCAAGTGATAATGTTTTATTACCTTTTAATCTCCACTGTCCATCCTTAACCAAACCCTATTTTTTCCCTAACCCTATTTCCTTGCTTCTTAAAACAATCTCATCCATGGATCTCCATCATTCAATCTTACCCCCTCTTTCAAATTCGGGTTCCTATAAAAGAGACCTATCCCTTTCATTTCAAACCCTAGACAACCAAAAATTTTGATATTTTATTGTCACTATCACTAAGGTTACAACCAAGAATATAAAGCAAAACAAAGAAGATCAATGAAGGTGATTCAACCATGGCATATGAATTATGGTAATACTGCTTTATTATGCAAACACATAAAGCAAAATGGAGAAGATAAATGAAGGAGATTCAACCATTACATATGAATTATGGTAATATTGCTTTATTATTGTTTATGTTTCTATGTTCATTTATGCTTCATTAATGGATTAAGGTCTTTAAGGTTTAAGTTTTATGTATTTGATTGTTGATACTATTGATTCATACATTTTACCTTGATTTCTACATATATAAAGAATGTATTATATGTAAAATTGATAATATTTTCCCTCAACTTTATGATATTTGTAGGTAAATGGTTAAGTAGACTAAATGATTCTTTCAATGTAAAAACTTTGGAGAGTGGATGAATCAACTTTAGAACCATTCAAGGAGCCTATTGGAGGCAACTTGGGTTTGGCAACCTATTTCAAGAGGGAAGTAAAGTTGAAATTCAAGTACTTGCAGATGATACTTGAAGACTCACTTGTAAGTTATACATTTAGATATTTTTTATTTTGTTATGAGGTTTTTCTTAAATAATTATATGTTGTCTTATAATTTATTTATTTTCAATAGTGGTCACAAGAAAATGGTAGATCAATATGTCATACCATTAAAATATATTTAAGAAATTGTACAAATGGCAGTAAGTAAATTCACCGTGGAAAAATTCACCATCAACAATTCACCTCAAGAAAATTCACCGCCATGACAAATTCAACCCATTGAAAATTCACTGCCATGAATTGTTGGTGGTGAATTTTCTTACAAATATTTATTCTCTTAAACTTTGATAGTCTTCAATATATTATTTTAAGTTTACTTTGTCTAAATTACAAGATTCACTATTTTTTTTGTCATAGTTATATTTTTCTAATATTCTTATTACTTTTCGTTGGAACTTTTTTTTGTTTCTTTTCTTTTTGATGAGGCTAAGGATATAGGATACATCAAAATATAAATGAACATATACAACAAGATTTAGTTGGTGATTTATATTTGCTATTTGGATTCATTTTTGAGAAAAATATAAATATATACTTTCTTAAAATTTGAGAGCTTCTTCTTTTTATTATTATTTTTTTTCTAATAATTTTATCCTTTTATCATGTAATTTTTATTTATGTATAATATGATTTATTTTGATTATAATTTTCAGTGAGAATATAGATTATTATACAAATGAGCTATTATATATGAATAGTGGTAAAAATATTGATATAATTAAAATTTTATTTTTTTATTTAAAATTTAATCAATATAAAATAAAATATTCACTTTGCATTGTGATAATAATAAGCTTTTCTCATAATTCTTATATGGGGACTAGAGAGACTAGACCTCTGACTTCTTTCCTACAAGAAGATACTAGACCTATGACTTATTGTCTACAAGAGGAGGCTTTAGCCAACAAGGGGGAGACTGAATCTCATGATTTTTTCTACGACAAAATTTTTTAATCAATCAAGCCAAGATCCCATGCCAAGATTTTTTAATTTTTATTGTTATTGTGATAATTATATTTTTTCATATTTTTTTACTTGCTTTCAATGTTAACTATTTTTATTTATGTTTTAAAGGTTTCTACTGAGAATTTTATTAATCAAATTAGAAGTGAAAAAGTAATTATTTAGCTAGCAAGATTATTTTGTTGTTGGGTAAATCACTACAGCCCTTAGATAGCCCAACGATTGCTGGGTCCACCCTAATTTAGCTAGTAAGTTTAAAAAATAATATTTATGTTTATATTTATTCTTTTAAGTTTGAAAATTTACTATCTTTTTATTTAATGTGACAATTATATTTTCTCATATTTTTAATTTATAACATTATTTAATATAATAATAACTTGTATGATGAATATTCTTCAAAATTATGGAGCACTACTAAATAATGGTATAAATAAACATAAAATTTATTGAATATACTATATCATTGTAATAACTAATACTTTTTCTAGTATCATATTATACATTCAATAAAGATAAATTTATTAGAAAGAGTGCATATGAAAGCACCATCAATTTTATCAAAGTTATGGCTTTATAAAAAATGTTAATTAGAAAAAAACATATACATAACAATGGGAGGGGAGCGAGACATCAAGAATAAAGCATCATGTACACATAGTCATTGTCAACTAAAAACTTAGAAATATCATCATGAGAGTATGATTTTATGACAATGAGGCCAACATTTTGGATATGATTTAGATAATTATCATCACGAATCAGTTATTTTTGAATCCATCATTACTATATACAAAGCAGGATATATAGAAAGTTTATGTCTAAAGGATATGAATGTAAGTTTTATGTTCAATAATAATTAATTTAGACGTCTAATGGAATGATAAGATAATCAATAATAATTAGATACTAAATTAATTTATGAGTTGAGATTTAAGATACTACAATAAATAGACCATAAAATAAAATGAAATATTGGTGGATTACTACAAATCTGATCGATGTGGATGTTGACTACTATGTTGTTGTGATAGACAATACAAAAATGAAACATTGAATTAGATTCAAGTTCAAAAAATTATGATATCTAGATCTTGAGTTTCGTGGGGTCTCATATTAGATCACACCCATGATATGATTTGTTTATTTATACTTTTTCTAGGTGACATGATTTCATTCAACATAGAAGAAACCAACTTCCTTTATGATACCCAAACCCTTAGCATGATTTAGCAAGTTGAAAACAGATAAATAAATAATGTTGGATCTTGAGTATTTTTTTATACATATTAAGACTAATGATATGTGTAGTCAACTATGGGAATGCAAGATGCTACTAATAGATGATTCTAAGGTTTTCCTAGGATGATATCCTTAACTACACAATCTTAGACATGTGATTTGAATTTTTTGTTGACTTTGATGGGTAATAGTTATACATTGGGATTGTTTGCTTTGGAATTTAAAATACTAGAACTCTGCATGATCTAGTCCAGAGGACATGATTGTATATATGATCTAATGTAGGGTGCTACGAAGTACATCAATGTTGATATAGAGCGGAGGATTAAACATGATACAAGGCAAAAGTGTGAAATAAAATTATTTTAGCTTTATAATATTATTAATGAATATTTAATTCTTGTATGATTAATGAGAATCGAATTAACATCACAAAAACAAAAAAAAAATTGTTTGGAAAAATTGATAGAGTTTCAGGGAAAAAATTCTTACAAGCAAAATTTAGACTGCATCCTGAATTTAAAAGTGGATCCAATTAAATGCAAAGAGAGTAGCTAATGCCAAGAGGGGGACAGATTGGGGCTGCGTGGGAAGGCAACGTGGGTAACAAGAAGCCACGCCGGGAAGTTCCTGCATAGCCAAAGGTAGAGGAAAGAGGCGCCTACATTGCCTGAGTGAGAGGCAATTATTTTTTATTTTAAATAAACATTTAATGAGGGAATCGAGCCTCATCAAGAGCAGCTTTAAATAAGGAGAAAAAGATTTTAGATGATCAAATATTGTCTTGGCAGCCAAAAGAAAAGAATAGCAAGGAGAAACTATCACGAAGATAGAGATGCTAATATAGATTGTGTCACATGAATTGGGAAACTGTCACATTGTATGAGATAAAGTGAAGATAAAAAATTTAATGTATCTGTAGATACTGAAAAATGTTTTAAGTCTGTAAACCTCATTTTCTATAACAATTTCCCTTCTTCCCTGTATAATTGATCAATTTTAATTATGTGATTATTGTTTAAGATCATTTTCTTCTATTAATTAAATTATTTTAATTATTTGATTAATCTTTATTATTTAATTTAATTACAGCACTAATTAATCTTTTCATTCCATAATTAAATAAATTCTCATTTATTTAATTATTTATTTTCATTTTCTTACTATAATTAAATAATTATTTTAATTATTTAATTACTTATTAGTCTTTTCTTCCACAATTAAATAAATCCTATTTATTTAATTTCCACTTTTTTACCACTATTAAATAATATTTTAATTATTTATTTATTTGTCTTTTTCCTCTACTTTTAAGTAGACAAAGTTATTTTAATTAAGAGTCATCATTTCTCTCTTTAGCTATAATTAAATAATAATTATTTAATTATTTACTTTCCTCCTAAATTAAATAATTCTATAATTATTTAACTTACTCCATCAACCTCTTTCTCTGTGTCAAATCTTATCTTCCATCACAATTAACCTCCACCCTTCACAAGTTTCATTACCTGTTAATGTCCACAATCCATCCTTAATTAAACCCTAATTTTTCCCTAACCCTATTTTCTTCCTTCTCATCCATTGATCTTCATCATTTAATCCTGGCCCTTCATTTTGAATTGGTTTTCTATAAAATATACATTTCATCCTTATTTTAGACCCTATTCTATTCTATTCTACTCTAACTAGACAACCATTATCTTTGATATTTTGCAATCATTATCACTAGGCTATTTTTGCATACTACAAATCTGAGGGCAAGCAAGCATATAAAGAAAAATGGAGAAGACCAATGAAGGTGACTCAACCATGGCATATGAATTGTGATAATATTGCTTTATTACTGTTTATGTTTCTATATTCATTTATGCTTCATTCTTGGACTAGGGTCTTTAGGGCTTGAGTTTTATGTAACCTTAGATGATCATTAATTAATGCAAACAATGTCTACTACATAAATATGAATTGCAGTTAGCTTGTCCAAAAATCCTTTGAGAAAGTCCACTCTCAAGTTCATTATCTCTATCCACACACCCAACATTGAATAACTCTCCTTCTCTAGTACGCCTTACTTCGCTAGGATCTCAAATTTCAATCTTTGACATCATTTCATTGTGAGGAAGGTTATAAGAATGTGTATCTTGGACATCCTCTTGAAGTTCAACTTTGAATGTCTCCACCTTACTCCAAATTGCTTTATATGAAGATAATTGATGCTGCACGTGATCTTCCAGCGTGATCTTCCAGCGGAGTTCTTTTTGCTTTAAAGTTTTTTTTTTAGATTTAAATCTTCCTTCTATGAATAAAGCATGCTATGCAGCTTTTTTTGTTTTTAAATCTTCCTTCTGTGTATTTAGTTTGGTCTTCTTTTTCCTTTGTGCTGCGAACTATATCTATTACTCTCTTTTTTTATTCTTTTGGAACAGGATGCAATAAAAAAACAAACTCTATGTTTTGAAACAGAGCAAGCTGCAATAAAAAATAGGGAGTGCAATAATGAATATAGGAAATTATATTATTGTTTAGTATGTGTCAATTTCTTTTTTATAGATCTGTAAGTGAATAGTTTGCTGTATTTTTTCTTCTTCCTCTGCTGTTAATTTCACTCAATCAGCTGGTTTTGAAAAGAGGGTGTTTTCATAATCTACAATTGGTATCAGAGCAGGTTTTTTGTTTTGGGTTTAAGATCTAGTTGTTTGAATTTCGCCAAAGATTATCATGTCGAATTCTAATAGCTTGCCCATTCTAGAATTTGATGGAAATGAGTATGATTATTGGTGTATAAAAATGATGACTTTTTTAATAGGAAAAGATTTGTGGGAGATTGTTGAATCAAGTTACCAGGAGCCAGCTGATTGGAATGCCCTTCCAGTCAATGAAAGAACAGCAAGGAAGGAGGCTAAGAAGAAGAATTTTCAAACATTATTTCATATTCAAATAGCTCTAGACAAGAGTCTATTTCCAAGAATTATAGGTGCAAAGACAGTTTAGGATGCCTGGAAGACTCTAAAAGAAGCTTACCAAGGCAGTGATTAGGTCCAAGTTGTCAAGTTACAAACATTGAAGAGAGAATTTGAGAATTTAAAGATGCAAGAAGGAGAGAGTGTGAGTGAATATTGTGTCAAAGTAAAAGATGTGGTCAATAAAATGGCTACACTTGGAGAAACTGTGAACACAGAGGTTCTAATAAAAAAGGTGTTGAGATCTCTCACACCAAGATGGAATCACGTTGCCATAATAATGGAAGAAAGCAAGGATTTGACAACCCTTCAATTCGATCACCTCATTGGATCTTTAATCTCACATGAAGAAAGGTTAAAAGATTATTTTGGAGAAAGTGTTCAGAAAGCCTTTTCCTCCAAAGTACAAAACACAAGGAATGAAGATGGCAGTAGTAGTAGCAAAAGCAATCAAAGCCAAAGTAAAGATCAAAATTAGTATAATTCAAGAGGTAGAGGCAGAGGTGGTTCAAGAGGCAGAGGTAGAGAAAGATTTGATAAAAGGAATGTTCAATGTTACCATTGTAATAGATATGGACATTTTGAAAGAGAATGTAGATTAAAAGAAGGTAAAAATGTTAATTATGCTCAAAAAAGTTATGAAAATCCTCTAGATAATTTATTCTTATCTTATTCTAAAAGTGAAAATACTAGTAAAGATGTTTGGTACCTAGATTTTGTATGCTCTAACCATATCTCAGGAAATGGGAAGTTGTTTTCAACAAAGGATGAAAGAAGTTTCAAGTCAAAGATTGAGCTCGGTGATGATAAATCATTGGTGGTTGCTGCAAAAGGTGCAATGGAGGTCCACACAAAAGAAGGTATGAAGAGTGTTAAAGATATTTATTACACTTCTGAGTTAAAACATAATTTGTTAAGTGTTGGAAAATTATGTGAGAAGAACTATAGAGTTGTCTTTGAAAATAAGAAATGTACAATTTTTGATAAGAGTCAGGGAAACAGAGTAGTCACAGTTGTTCCTATGATGTTCCCATTGAGATTTGGTGAACATAATAGCAGCCTTGCCAATATGGCATTTGAGGATACAAGTTGGCTATGGCATCTAAGGTATGGCCATTTAAACTTTCACAGTTTGAAGCTTGTGATCTCACAAGCATTAGTTTCTGGTTTGCCCAAGGTTGAAGAGCACAAGGAGGTTTGTGAAGGATGTGCTAAAGGAAAGCATGCAAGGGAAAAGTTTCCAAAAGGCATTGCATGGAGGGCCCATTACCCCCTTCAACTTGTTCATTTGGATATTTGTGGACCTATGCAAACAAAGAGTTTGGGTAAGTCATCATATTTTATCACTTTTATTGATGATTACTCACAAAAATGTTGGGTGTATTTTTTGAAGGCTAAGGATGAAGCCCTTGATACATTCAAGAGGTTTAAAGCACTTGTGGAAAATGAGAAAGGGTGCAAAATCAAATGTTTAAGGACTGATCGTGGAGGAGAATTTTGTTCAAGAGCCTTTCAAGATTATTGTGATATGAATGGCATCAAGAGGCAGCTCACCACTCCATACACACCTCAACAGAATGGGGTAGCTGAAAGGAAAAACCGCACTGTGGTAGAAATGGCAAGGAGAATGTTACAAACCAAGGGATTGAGTAACTCTTATTGGGGAGATGCAGTTGCTACAGTAGTATACATTCTCAATTAAAGTCCCACCAATGCACTTGAGAAGATGACTCCTTATGAAGCATGGTATGAGAAAAGGCCTAATGTTAATCATTTTAGAGTTTTTGGTTGTTTAGCTTATGTTCATGTACCTGATTAGAATAGACAAAAGTTAGATGCAAAAAGTGAGTCATATATTTTTGTTGGGTATAGTGAGGAAAGCAAAGCTTACAGATTATATAATCCTCTCACTCATAAGCTTATTGTTTCAAGAGATGTGATTTTTTATGAAGGGGGAGTTTATGGTCATCAAAAAGGCCATATGGAGAAGTCAAAATCTATTTTGAATGATGATGTTGATCATGAGTAGCCCACTAATGTTGCTGTTCCAATTGCTATAGATCCACCAAGCAGCCCCTCATCTAATTCTTCAAGTCCAACTTCAACTCCAAGTTCTAGAAGGAAGGTAAAAAGTTTGAGTGATATTTATCAAAGGAGTGCCAATCAAGCACATGAAGAAAATCCAATAGATGAGACAGTTAATTTTGCTTTATTTACCAAGGCTGATTTTGAACCATCATGTTTTGAAGAAGCACGTACTAATGAGGTTTGGATGCAAGCAATGAAAGAAGAGATGGATTCCATTCATAAGAATGATACTTGGGAGCTTACAAAGCTTCCACATGACAAGAAGAAGATTGGCACCAAATGGATCTACAAGACTAAGCATAGCAGTGATGGAAGTGTTGAAAGGCATAAGGCAAGATTAGTTGCTAAAGGCTTCACACAAAAGTATGGGATTGATTATAAAGAGACGTTTGCACCATTTGCAAGACAAGAGACCATCAGAATGCTGATTTCATTAGCAGCTCAAAAGAATTGGAGCATACAACATATGGATGTGAAAAGTGCCTTCTTGAATGGGTACTTAGAAGAGGAAGTATATGTGGAACAGCCACAAGGTTTTCAAGTGGAAGGAAAAGAGAATCATGTCTACAAATTGAAGAAGGCTTTGTATGGCCTCAAGCAAGCACCAAGGGCATGGTATGCAAGAATTGATGGATACTTTCAAGAGAATGGCTTCAAGAGAAGTAAGAGTGAACCTACCCTTTACTACAAACAAGAAGGTAATGATATTCTTATTATAAGTTTGTATGTTGATGATTTGTTGTATATGGGTAGCAGTTCTAAGATGAAAGATGAGTTCAAAATTGCTATGATGAAAGAATTTGAAATGAAAGATCTTGGTCTCATGAAATATTTTTTAGGAATGGAGGTTTATCAATGTAAAAATGAAATTTTCATTTGCCAAACCAAATATGCAAAAGATATGTTGAAGAAGTTTGACATGGTTGATTGTAAACCATACTCCACTCCAAGTGCTCATGGAGTTGTGTTGAGTAGGAATGATGGTGCTGAATTAGTTGATGAGACTGCTTACAAAAGTATTATTGGGAGTTTGATGTTTCTAACCCACACAAGGCTTGATATAGCATATTCAATTTCACTTGTTTCAAGGTATATGACAAATCCATCAGAAATACACATGAAGGCAGCTAAGAGAATTTTGAGGTATGTGAAAGGTACTCTAAATTATGGTATTCATTACTACTCTTCTAAAAGATTCAATCTTGTTGGCTTTAGTGATTCAGATTGGGGAGGTAGTATGGATGATCGTAAGTCTACATCTCGAAATTGTTTCTCCTTTGGTACTGGTTTGATTACTTGGAGTTCCAAGAAGCAAAGCATGGTTGCTCTCTCATCCACAGAAGCAGAGTATGTTGCTGTTACTTTAGCAGGTACACAAGCTCTTTGGCTTAGAAAAGTTTTAGAAGAAATTGGAGAGAAGCAAATTCAGCCTACAGTGATTTATTGTGACAATGTAAGTGCCATCAAGTTAGCAAAGAATCCGGTTCATCACAGTAGAACAAAGCATTTTGATTTGAAGTATCACTTCATCCATGATTTACTACAGAAGAAGGAAGTTGAATTGAAACACATCAGCACTCATGATCAGTTAGCAGACATCTTCACCAAAGCAGTTGCAAGAGATCAGTTTATGTTACTTCGTGATCAGATCGTGAGCCCTCTTAGCATCAAGGGGGAGTATGAAGATAATTGATGCTGCACGTGATCTTCCAGCGGAGTTCTTTTTGTTTTAAAGTTTTTTTTTTTTAGATTTAAATCTTCCTTCTATAAATAAAGCATGCTATGTAGCTTTTTTTGTTTTTAAATCTTCCTTTGTGTATTTAGTTTGGTCTTCTTTTTCCTTTGTGCTGCGAACTCTGTCTATTACTCTATTTTTTGTATTCTTTTGGAATAGGCTGCAATAAACAAACAAACTCTGTGTTTTGAAACAGAGCAAGCTGCAATAAAAAACAGGGAATGCAATAATGAATACAGGAAATTATATTATTGTTTAGTATGTGTCAATTTTTTTTAACAGATCTGTAAGTGAATAGTTTGCTGTTATTTTTTCTTCTTCCTCTGCTGTTAATTTCACTCAATCAGCTGGTTTTGAAAAGAGGGTGTTTTCAGAATCTACACTTTAACTCTATCATGCGCGCTTAGGGCTTCATCTATGATTCTGCAGCCATAATCATACAGGTCTCCCATGCATGGCTTGGTTGATGTTGCAATGCGGTTTATTTTTTCCACTGTGAATGACTCTTGCTGGGAGATGAGCACTGAACCCAGAGGAAGTCCATCCGTGGATTTCAGGGGACTCACTAGTTGCTTGATGAGGAAAAGAGATGAGCGATCTATTCTTTCAATTCTTGTTGAGATTTTTTGGTCCTTATCCACTCTAGGCATAATAGCTGACACATCTGTGTGCATTCCTTCGATATCATCTTCCCTCGTCTGCTTACGTAGATTGATCTTTGTGATTTGGTAATTTGTAGGCAAGAAATTCCTATCATATTTATCAGCTAGTGGTGTTGCAATTTTAGCTATTCTTGATCTCGAAGCATCCACGGTGACAGTTGAGAAAGTCCTTGGCTTTTTCTTGGCATATGGGAATCTATCATGGGAGCGATGGCAGCGAAAAACTTAGAGACAAGTTTTAAAATGATAAACTTTTTGATTATCATCAACAACAGATAATTGGGCACCAAGTAAAATGGAGATTGTGAATTCTGACCTGATTGCTTCTTTATGATGGATTTGATTTTTATTTATTTTTGTTATTATAGTTACCTAAGTTTGTGCAAATGTTGGTTACATGTGGCTGCTTAGATAATCTTTACCTAAGTTGGTCTATTTAGAATGTGCTGGTTAAGCCAGCCCCAGTCTCATAGACTGTTTTATATGATGAAGGATATTGAAACCTCTTTTACTCACGGTATATGAATGGCCCCAACTTTCTTTTAAGTGATGTACTAACTTTTAGATATATTTGTTGTGGCAACTTGTTTTCTTACATTGTGTAGGCTTTGCAACAATGGAAAGTGTTAGGGGTGAAAAAAAAATAAACCAGGAGGAGAATCCTTCTGAATTGAATGATATTGGACGTGCAGCAGGGATACCAATGGATCTGAGTAGAGCTAACCCAAACACATCTAACAATGATGGTAAGAGAGTCAGGGGTAGAAAAAGTGGCCTATTCATTGGAGTCACTTATACCCGTGGCTGTTGGCAAGCCAATATATGGTATTCTATTCGTTTTCTTTCTCTGTTTTTCTTTTATATGCTAGTTTCTAATTAAAATATAATGTATTGAACAGTATATCACTATATCTTTCTTCAAGAAAAATGTCTGTCAAGATTTTTATGTCAATACTTTAGGTCATATTGTCTAGCTCATATTTAGGATGTTTTCATTTTTCTGTGGGTTAACATTTCAAGTCATATTGTCTAAGCTCATATTCATTATGATTCCATTTTTCCATTGGTTAATTTTTTATGGCTCAAAGGTTAATTGGAAACTTTTTGGGTGATGCTTAGAGAGTTCAATAATAATGAATTCCTGAAATGTCTAACAAACAATATATTTCACTACAAAAAATGCTAATAATGTTTGAATGCCATTTGTCTGCAGGCTGAAGAATCATAAACATCGACTAGATCTTGGTGAGTTTACAATGTTAGTTTTTTTTTTTTAATTTTTTTGCATTTGTAGGATTTTTTAATAAAAAGGTTAATAATAGAAAGAGTTTCATTATTTTGAGTGTTATATATTATTAATTGTTAAGTCAAGATCAAATAATATGTTAATAAAACAGATTTTAAGAAAACTTTAATTATAAAACCTTTCAACAAATAAATTATAGAAATTTAAATTTTTAAATATTTTTTATATCTTATATTTTCAAATTTTCAAATGTATTAAAAATCATATTTTATTATATTAAAATATACTGTAAAAATAAATATACTATATTTAAAAAAAAATTAATATAAATATCCATTTCATAAAAAAGAAATTTGTATAATTTTAATAAATTTCCTTTTATTTTAATGTTAGGTCGACATTTTATTGCTGAGGCTGCAGTGAGGTCAGTGTTCTAAAATTTCAGCTTCATATTTTATGATTAATATTGGTTGCATGTAGTTTATTGTATATCTATTATAAACAATTAGTATGCAGGTCCTCAGACAAAGCTATGTTAGTCATACATGACTGAGGCGGGAGGTTAAATTATCCTGAAACAGATTATGACATGAATTTAATAAAAGAGGTTGGTTACAACAATTTTGAAACAATATGTTAAGTATGTCAGTTCTTTACATTCTTGAGCTTATTCATTTTCACTGGTTTTGTAGTGGAGAAAGGTTTTTAATGTTGATGTGAAAAAATTTGGAGGCGAGCTCATTGAACAATCAAGCGGATATTCAGAAGGTTGTACTAAAGGGTTAAATAATAAAGCTGGGCATGAACTTCTGGAATTGATAAATGAAAAGAAAATGTTGGAGATGAGGAGACATTGAAATTACAAGAATTGATCTCATTTTGTATGTAGGTGCTTGAATACATGAGTCTTACTTACATATGTGGGCTTGTAACTACCTGCTTAAAAAAAATATTTTCAATATACATACATTTTCTTAATAATTATATGAGCTTGTAACTGCTTGTCACTATACAGATATTCTTTTCGTGGTTGTTTCAAATACACTTCTTCATCTAAAACCCTTCAAAAATATTGAATTGACATGCATCTAAAAAATATTGAATTGACATGCATCTAATAATTTTTTGAGTTATTTATGTTGCTAAGGGTAAGACCATTCTAACTATATCAAGCCTTTTAATCGGTGCAAATTGTTAGCAAATAATGTATAATGTACTACTTTGTAGTGTGTGGTGGTGTGTAATTGTTCAACCGCCCCTCTTCTATGCTCAGCCGCTTCCCTTTGCGATATATGCACCTGTTATTTCGAATAATAAGATATCCAGTTTTTATGCATTTTATATCCTATGGTATCAGAGCTGCGTTCTATGCTAGAAATATAATTTCAACTACTCCTATTTGCCCTGTATCAGCATTGTATCATAGTCAATCTCAGCATTAAAGACAAGTATTGAGGATAGATTTTGGCAAAGATTTGATTTAATTACTTATTTACTCATGCCAACTTTCACACATTTTCCGGGTGTTTCAAAATATATTATATTCAGTCCTTTCTCCTTCAGTCATGCTTAATTCTCTATATATTGTCTATATATTGTATGAGTCTTATTTTGTTTGCACTCCGAAATGGTGTCCAGCTCGGCAGAGCTGTAAAGATAGAGAATGGTAGTTGCATGTTGATGTCTCAAAGAGCAGAAGCTCGAGTAATGTCATCAGAATGTTTAATGAGCAGCAGCTCAGAAGATTTATAAAATCATCTATGTAACGTTTTTATTTAATCAATATATAGTTTTAGGTCTGCGTTTTCTATTTTTCTCCCACCATTGCATTCCTAAGCCTAGGTTAGAGATAGAATAAGAGATCCCTACCTGTTCAAATTGAAGTAGTCCGCCAAGCTGAAGACAGTTAATTAATGCAAAGTACAGTAGTTTGTTGAATTGCTGCTGAAATAGTTGTTTAAAGCTATTTGAAGATTGCATCTCACCCAAAGGATCACAGGGAAATAAAGAGTGATAACTGCTGTTAAAGTGTGGTGTATATAGCTGCTCAGCAGTCAAATTTAGAGCATGGTATTAGTTGCCGCTATTCAACTTTGCTGTGCAGCCAAAGTAGCCGATGGAGAGTTTAAAAGAATTCACAGTTTTTAGGAGTGATTGCATGCATGGGGAGATGCCCAGAATTTAAGGATGTTGTTTGCAGTTTTAAAGCAAAATAAAAAGCAGTCAGCAGCTAGCTGCCAGTCAAGATCACTGTTTATAGAGACCACTGGTCAGCCCTCTATCTCCTAATGGCAACCAAGTCTCTCTCAGTAGTGAGCCTATCCACCTCAGCTTGTAATACCTAGACCCGTGCATCCTTAGTCTAGAATTGTTCTTGAAAATCTATGATATGGTGATCCATTGACATGTCTCCCTCTACCTCCTCCATAGCCTCCAAAATAGGCACATCCTAATAGCCCTCACTCAGACCCTCTCCCAGCACAATCTTCTCCTCTCCCATCTTTTCCTCCCCCATCTTCCACTTATCCTCCTGCATGGCCAACTCCTACTCTCCCTCCGGTTTGGGTCCTACTTCATTGGGGAAATCTTATTTCGATCTGTTAAGGGGTCAAGCCTGTGTGCAGCCCACCATGCATCATACTCGGATTTCTCCACCACATTAACAACCTATGTGCTGACACCTAATTCAATAGGACACAAAGCATCAATATTCTTCTCTGCCATCACTACATTAATCATTTGTCCCCATTGAGTGATCTCTCACAAGGACCTATGAAACTCTATTTTACTAATGGGAAACCCCTATCCTCCCTGAACTATTTGGGAACCAACTCTAGAAGGTACCACTCGATATTGTGTTGCGATTGCATTGTCTTCACAATCAGATAACGTGCCTGCCGATAATAGGGAAAACACTCTCCCTCATCCTCCCATGGTTGACGGATGAAGCAAGCAAATCAATGGCATGACGTTAATACTCGACATCACCAACCTTGGTATGTGTGAAAAATGCTCCATACAAGAACACATATGGAATATATCATCCCACATTTGATGGACTATGCCCCTCTGTAGGCAACATTGTGTAATTAAAAGTATAACATGGCTAGAAGGCACAACCCTCACACATACACCATCCTACGGGTCATCGTTCCAATCAACATCTCTCCCCATCTGATAGGAAATTTGCGTCCTTGTCAATCAGGAATGATAATCCCCCCAATCATAGTGCATAGAACCATGATGAATCTCTCATATCTATTAGCTATCACATCCCACCATATCTCGTACTCCTCTATGTCGAGCTCCATAATGTCCTCCAATATCACCGTGGCCTCTCCTATCGATAGCTAGAAGGAGTTGGTCTCTGAGTGCCACCTCTTAGCTAGCACAATCAGTAATCTCCTATTATCCCTAATCATGGGCATGAAAATAGCATAGTATAAGCTGAGGGAATGCAACTAATCTCTCTTCTTGTCAAGTAGTTGATCTCGTAGTCTCCAAGTGGACGACCAACTCTCCTAGGTGTAAATGGGGTCGTATCTCACCTATGATCACAAGAAAGCACATTGCATCAACCTATGATCACAAGAAAGCACATTGCATCAATTGAGAACTCTATCCAACCCTATTTGACCTCAATCACAAAATAAATTTTATCCAAAACTGGGGCAAAACCCTAATCAAGCAAACACATCACACTATGTAATAAATGCGTCTCATTAGTCAAATGTGTCACATTGTCTAAAAAATGTGAATCACTAGGAAAATGTGCCACACATTTGCATATGTGACTTAAAAGTTCAAATGCATCATACAATCTAATGCACGCATCACAAAAATCACTTGCAGTCTACAAACCAATTATTATGTTGTATCAATAAACATGCATCACACAATCCCTCACATGTGACTCAGAATGTCACTTGTATCATTCTAGACCACAATTGTGTTGTATGAATCACATGTGGCACTCTTAATAGTTGTGTCACAATACATTTGATAAAAATTAACTACCAAATGCATCGCATCAAGCAGATGCGGCAAACCGCCCCACTTGTGGTGAGCACGGTAGCAAATGTGGTGCATGGCATGCCGCACATCCGCTTGCCCTCATTAGAGGGCCATAAAATCTAGCAAAAAAATGACAAAATGATGAAGGAAAGTGGTACATATTCCATCCCTAGATCCCTCTAGCCATTTGTACGCACAAACTCTGAATTCGCGTGTGAGGAGTGTGGTGTAGGTGACATCTTAGCAACAGCTCTTTAGCAAAGTTACTTTCAAAACTCACTATTCACTCCAGTAAAAATGCATAAGTGACCAATTTTACCCCCAAAATCATATTTATATCCCATAGGGTAGGGTTTTTATTAGATGAATCCAATGTTGAGTCCCAAACCTTAATGTGAATATCTTGAAGGTTCTGAAATCAAAATATTTTTGTTGTAAATGCCTTATCCACTGTTAAATTTGCTTATAAGAATAAATTTTCAAAAATTTATGAAGCTTTTTCCAAACAAGCAAAATTTTCTGCAGGGCATATTCTGAGTTGAATTTCTTTGATATATCATTCAGGTGACTTCACATTATATCAAAGAGGGGTAAAATGTAAACACTGAAAAAATGTTCTAGGCCTACAAACACCATTTTCCATATCAAATCACCTTCTTCCCCACCTGATTAAATAATTTTAATTATTTAATTTGGTCTAGAGTCATATTTCTTCTATTCATTAAATAATTTTAATTATTTAATTAATTCAATTTACCCTTTTATTCTTGCTTGACTAATTCATATTTATTCTTAAATAATTATATGTTGTCTTATAATTTATTTATTTTCAATAGTGGTCACAAGAAAATGGTAGATCAATATTTGAATGTGCATACCATTAAAATATATTTAAGAAATTGCACAAATGGCAGCAAGCAGAAAATTCACGGCCATGACAAATTCAACTCATGAAAAATTCGCTGCCATGAATTGCTGGTGGTGAATTTTCTTACAAATATTTATTCTCTTAAACATTGATAGTCTTTAATATATTATTTTAAATTTATTTAGTCTAAATTGGAAGATTCACTATATTTTTTTGTCATATTTATACTTTTCTAATATTTTTATTACTTTTCCTTTGAACATATTTTTTGTTTCTTTTCCTTTTGATGAGGCTAAGGAGATAGGATAGGTCAAAATATAAATGAACATATACAACAAGATTTAGCTGGTGATTTATATTTGCTATTTGGATTCATTTTTTAGAAAAATATAAATATATACTTTCTTAAAATTTGAGTGCTTCTTCTTCTTATTAATTTTTTTTCTCATAATTATATCTTTTTATCATAATTTTTATTTATGTATAATATGATTTATTTTGATTATATTTTTTAGTGAGAATATAGATTATTATACAAATGTGCTATTATATTTGACTAGTTGTAAAAATATTTATATTATTAAAATTTGATGTTTTTATTTAAAATTTAATCAATACAAATTAAAAGATTCACTCTTCATTGTGATAATTATATTTTTTCTCATAATTCTTATATGGGGACTAGAGAGACTAGACCTGTGAATTCTTGCCTACAAGAAGATACGAGACCTATGACTCCTTGTCTACAAGAGGATGCTTTAGCCAACTAGGGGGAGACTGAATCTCATGAATTTTTTCTACAACAATTTTTTTTAATCAATCGAGCCAAGATCCCATGCCAAGATTTTTTAATTTTTATTGTTATTATGATAATTATATTTCTTCATATTTTTTACTTGCTTTCGATGTTAACTATTGTTATTTATGTTTTAAAGGTTTCTAATGAGAATTTTATTAATCAAATTAGAAGTGAAAAAATAATGATTTAGCTAGCAAGGATTTTTTGTTGTTGGGTAAATCACTATTGCCCTTAGATTTTCTCATAATTTTTATTCATAACATTATTTGTGATAATAATAACTTGTGAAAACATCATAGATCTTATTAAGAATGAATCACTCCACAATGATTTAGTCAGTATATTATATATTTTGTTTAAATACATTTTAAAAAATAATTAATTAAATGTGACAATTATAGTTTTTCTCATATTTTTTATTTTTTATTTGAAATATTAGTTTCTATAATAATAACTAGTGAAAACATTATAGATCTTATTAAGAATGAATCACTACACAATGGTTTTGTCAATATGTTATATTTTTTATTTAAATGCGTTTGAAAAATATACAATGAGCTCGCAAGTTTGGTAGTATGCCATGAATTGCTAGTGGTGAATTTTCCATGGGGTGAATTTGTCAACCATTATTCAATTGGTAAGATAGGTCTATTTTTCAATGTGCTATATTTTATACATAATTTCCAAACTAAACCTACTACCAACGATTAAAAAAACTATTATATATTAAGAAATTAGTTCAAATATTTATCTTATGTAAATTTCAACATTTTATTTCTACAATAATAAATTATTGGTAGTGAATAAGAATGAACCATTTATTCAGTTGGTAGGTTGTATTTGTTGTTTGTATATCTATTAGAAAAATCTAGGAACTAGTTAGGTGCTAGTTAGAATTGGAGGATTTAACATAAGATAATATTTGATTTAGGACTAGGGTTCATAAATGCACCAAAAGAGGTAAATCACTTGTTAGGACAATGCATTTATGATGTTAATATAAAGTGACATAAAACATGGAGGTGAAAGAACCAACTTTGTACTTTTCTTCTCTACATTTTTCCCTTGCTTTAGTCTACACATAAATCTAAGTGAGAAAACATTCCAACATAAAAATAAATAAAATTATATGAATTTTTTATACTATTAAAAAACAATTTGTAGATACGCTCATTTTGTCATCATTTTGATCGTGTTTGGGTGTCCATACTTATGTGAGAGAGATCCTATTATTTCTTAAGGAAAACTTAATATAGATTGGTAGTTAAGGAGGCATATTTATCAAATGCACATGAAGGCAAGTCCTAAGATTATGGAAATTAGTTCTTCAAAGGGATAATTATTATTTAATGAAAGTAGAGTGTTTTTAATTTTATTGTTTGACGGTTCAACTCAAGTAGGTGGGATAGAGCTTCATGTGTGAAAAGAGTAGCAAGCTAGGTGGAGGCAATGAGGAACCAAGTATTTGGTGATGATAATATTGTGGAGTGAAGGTACCCTAGTGCTTTATGAAGGGATCATCAACCCTTCTTCAGCAATTAAAATATCTTAGGAATTAAACCCTCTTAAAGGATGGTGATCCAATAATTTGGATGAAGTTAACATTTAACAATCAATGCCATGTCATTGTATCTTGTAGAGATTTTTCAAGTAGTCCAATCAAGGAATTTTCCATCAAACTAGTACAAAAAATATTTTATAAATACTATTAATTTGTATCATTCTTTTGAATGTTTTGGATATTATGGGATGCCTTGGAATCTTGGTTAGTGGATGTGGCAATTTATAGGATTTATTTAACCCATTTGGAGCCTCATAAATTTAGCTATAAATATTGTATTAGTAAACAATGTGAAGATGTAATCAAAAGTGAAATTTGGTTAAATATTTAGGTTTCCCAAAAAATAGTACAATTTTAAAATATTGGCACCTAATTTTATGTTTGGATGGAAAAGCTATGCCCCGTAGAATATCTTGATAAAAGTGGTTATCGAAGTGGTGAGTTGGCATTTTCTTGAGTGATTTAACCACTATTGAAAGGGGTTGAAGAGGCATATTATTTTGAACTTGAAAGTTTAAAAATAGGCTAATCGTCCTATAAGTAGATAGGGAGCCTAAAAAGAAAAAACAAATAATTCTATCTATCTTTTGGTAATAATCTTATATAATTTTGTGTGTTAATTTTAAGGAGTTATTGTAAGTCTTTTGTATTCTCAGAGAAGGTTTAATACTCTTGTTGAGAGCATATAGAGCCATTATGGAGAGTATGTGATTTTTAATTTTTAAAATTTTTTTTTGAGTGTTGTAGAGCCCTTTAGTTATTCTAGAGCCTGTTGAGGCTGAGTTGGCATTTATAAAGCCATAATGCTTCACCTATACATAGTAGAATGGAAAGTAATTTCTTCCTAGACTAGAGATTTTTTACTTAGAGCGGGTTTTGTTTAGGTGAACTTGTATGAGGAATGTCCAAATTTATGGAGCACTACTAAATATTGATGTACGAAACGATAAAATTATGTGTTATAGAGCTCTTCAATGGTGCTAGAGCTGTTAAGGTTGAGTTGGCCTTTGTAAACTCATTGTTCCACTAGAGAATTTATGTCATAAAAAATTGATATTATTTGTGTATGGATCTCTACTATGATGTGTTTTTATTCCTTTTTATATTTGTAATCCATTAAAAATGTAAAGGTAGTTTTAAATTATATTATTAGATCTTGCATTCAAGAATCTATTATTGATGAACTTGTATGATGAATATCCTTCAAATTAATGGAGCACTACTAAATAATTGTATAAATAAAGATAAAAATTATTGAACATACTATATCATTGTTAATTAGAAAAAAACATATGCTTAACAAGATTTTGTCTCTTATACATTGTTGTGCTTGCTAAAATGGGAGGAGAAAGCAAAAGAGTTGAGCTAGAAAGCTTGGAGATGCACACAAGAAACACTAAAGTGTGGAACAAAGTTAAAAGTGGGGGTGTACTCCCTTTTCTAGAGAAACTCCATGGGTCTAATCAAGAAGCAACAGAGCTTTTTGAGAAGAATTGGGACAATAGGGAAATGACCCTTTTTGGTAGGAAAGTCAAGCTTGATGAAAATATCATTGCTTAAGTGACCGGTATGTCTACTGAAGGACACAAAATTTTCTGAGACAGGAATTTCTCTGATGAAGCGGTGGTCAGATTTCTGAAGAAAGACAAGGAAAAATTGAAACTTGTGAAATTTTCCAACAGTTACTTCGAGGCCGACACCATTAAAGCTCTATGGAGAAAATTTCTTTGTGCTATTATGGAGTATATCACCTCAGATGGTCGGTTCACAAGGGTCTACAACTATCATTTTTCCTTGCTCAATCATTTTCGCTATAAGGTTGGGGTTTCTCTCCCCTACTATTTACTTTGTTCCTTAAGAAAAAGCCTAGAAGACCATAAGAAGAACCCTAAAAGATATCCTATATTACATACTGGTCTGATAAGGTTAATTTTTGAACATTTCCAAAATCTGTCGGCCCCTACTAACCTAGATGCCTCTTTGGTGTCTGAGGAGGATGACACTGAACCTAGTTGTTTAGGGAATATACCAAATTTGAGTCCAATAAGTACGGTCCTAGATCCACCCTCTGTCCAAACTAGCAAGAAAATCCAAATCCATAATCCCCAGCCTATTAAAGTCTACCCTACTTCTGAGCCTGGAAGCTCTAATCCCAAAATCAAAGGCGTTGGAAAAAAAATCCTTGTTAAAACCCTTGTTTCATATTTTGAAGATTCTCCTGAATATGAGGATTCTGGCGCAAATAATAATTCTTCCTTTGCTATCCCATCCACAGACAGAGATGTTAGAATTGGATCCCCTAGAGCCTCCGACCCTGCTAAAAGTTGCCTCAATCTTGATAGGGAACCTACTACTGATATTTTGGTCATAGCTAGGAATAATGCTGTGGACCATTTCAGAATGTCAAAATGGGTCTTTCATGAAATTAATGACCTAAAAATTAAAAACTGGGCCCTCCAGAGTAAATTGGAAGAAGTGGGAGCTAAGGTTTATGCGTTATGCAAGAAGGATGAAGAGTGTAATGAGAACATTGCTAGTAAAGAGATCCAGGACAATGTGGGTAAGGACAGAAGGATAGAAATTGACTTGGAAAAAATTAAAAAAATTGTGAAGATAATCACTGAACAAAATAAAAAAATGGCAAGACATAATGCTATCATTATCAACGCAATGAATGGAAAAATGGATAAAGCTCAACAGGGGTCCTTGGTTGTTGATTTGGAAGAGGTGAAAGAGAAAAACCAGGAAGAGGACATTGGGATTTCAAAGAGAACCAGGGCTAATCTGAAAAGGAAGGCACCCCCTATGCCACAGTTGATTCAAACTTTCAAGAAGGGTGTCCAGGATATGTAGGATGTGGAGGTCGAGACTGAGATTATTCTGAACACTCTAGATTAGTTGCTGTTGGTTTTTTGGTCTACGCTTCAGCTGGTTCTTAGGTTGTCCTTCCTGGGTCTTTTTGGCTGGCTATTGTTTATTTTGGATTTTTCTATTTTTGCAACCTGTTTAATTAGTTGGACTTTCTAGTCCTTTCCTTTTTTATGTTGTAAACTTTGTGGTTGTAAAACCCATTTTTTCCTCTATCAAAAACAATGGGAGGGGAGCGAGACATCAAGAATAAAGCATCATGTACACATAGTCATTATCAACTAAAAACTTAGAAATATCATCGTGAGAGTATGATTTTATGACAATGAGGCCAATATTTTGGATATGATTTAGATAATTATCATCACGAATTAGTTATTTTTAAATCCATCATTACTATATACAAAGGAGGATATATAGAGATTTTATGTCTAAAGGATATGAATGTAAGTTTTACGTTCAATAATAATTAATTTAGACGTCTAATGGAATTATAAGATAATCAATAATAATTAGATACTAAATTAATTTATGAGTTGAGATTTAAGATACTACGATAAATAGACCATAAAATAAAATGAAATATTGGGGGATTACTACAAATCGGATCGATGTGGATGTTGACTACTATGTTGTTGTGATAGACAATACAAAAACAAAACATTGAATTAGATTTAAGTTCAAAAAATTATGATATCTAGATCTTGAGTTTCGTGGGGTCTCATATTAGATCACACCCATGATATGATTTGTTGATTTATGCTTCTTCCAGGTGACATGATTTCATTCAGCATAGAAGAAACCAACTTCCTTTATGATACTCAAACCCTTAGCATGATTTAGCAAGTTGAAAATAGATAAATAAATAATGTTGGATCTTGAGTATTTTTTTATACATATTAAGAATAATGATATGTGTAGTCAACTATGGGAATGCAAGATGCTACTAATAGATGATTCTAAGGTTTTCCTAGGATGATATCCTTAAATACACAATCTTAGACATGTGATTTGAATTTTTTTGTTGACTTTGATGGATAATAGTTATATATTGGGATTGTTTGCTTTGGAATTTAAAATACTAGAACTCTGCATGATCTAGTCCAGAGGACATGATTGTATATATGATCTAATGTAGGGTTCTAGGAAGTACATCAATTTTGATATAGAGCCAATTTTGATATAGAGCGGAGGATTAAACATGATACAAGGCAAAAGTCAAAATTGAAATTATTAAATTTTAAAAAACCCAAACTATATATTAAAAGAATACATTAATGATTTTCATAAAAAATATTATAAAAATATAAAGATGAAAGTGTGAAATAAAATTATTTTAGCTTTATAATATTATTAATGAATATTTAATTCTTGTACGATTAATGAGAATCGAATCAAAATCACAACAAAAAAAAAGAAAAAAATTGTTTGGAAAAATTGATAGAGTTTCACGGAAAAATTTCTTACAAGCAAAATTTAGACTGCATCCTGAATTTAAAAGTGGATCCAATTAAATACAAAGAGGGTAGCTAATGCCAAGAGGGGGACAGATTTGGGCTGCGTGGGAAGGCAACGTGGGTAACAAGAAGCCACGCCAGGAAGTTCCTGCATAGCCAAAGGTAGAGGAAAGAGGCGCCTACACTGCCTGAGTGAGAGGCAATTATTATTATTTTTAAATAAACATTTAATAAGGGAATCGAGCCTCATCAAGAGCAGATTTAAATAAGGAGAAAAATATTTTAGATGATCGAATATTGTATTGGCAGCCAAAAAAAGAAAAGAATAGAGATGCTAATACAGATTGTGTCACATAACTTTGGAAATTTTCACTTTATTTCATAAAAAATTAATGTATGTGTAGATACTGAAAAATGTTTTAAGTCTCTAAACATCATTTTCTATAATAATTTCCCTTCTTCCTTGTATAATTGAACAATTTTAATTATGTGATTATTGTTTAAGATCATTTTTTTCTATTAATTAAATTATTTTAATTATTTGATTATTTAATTTAATTACATCACTAATTAATCTTTTCATTCCTTAATTAAATAAATTCTCATTTATTTAATTATTTATTTTATTTTTCCTACTATAATTAAATAATTATTTTAATTATTTAATTATTTATTAGTCTTTTTTTTCACAATTAAATAAATCCTATTTATTTAATTTTCACTTTTTCCCCACTATTAAATAATATTTTAATTATTTATTTATTTGTCATTTTCCTCTACTTTTAATCAGACAAAGTAATTTTAATTAAAAGTCAACATTTCCCTCTTTAGCTATAATTAAATAATAATTATTCAATTATTTATTTTCCCTCCTAAATTAAATAATTTTATAATTATTTAATTTACTCCATCAACCTCTTTTTCTTATCAAATCTTATCTTCTATCACAATTAACCTCCACCCTTCACAAGGTTTCATTACCTGTTAATGTCCAATATCCAGCCTTAATTAAACCCTAATTTTGCCCTAACCTTATTTTCTTGCTTGTCAAAGCAATCTCATCCATTGATCTTCATCATTTAATCTTGGCCCTTCATTTTGAATTGGTTTTCTATAAAATATACATTTCATCTTTATTTTAGACCCTATTCCATTCTATTCTACTCTAGCTAGACAACCACTTTCTTTGATATTTTGCAACCATTATCACTAGGCTATTTTTGCATACTATAAATCTGAGGGAAAGCAAGCATATAAAGCAAAATGAAGAAGATCATTGAAGGTGACTTAACCATGACATATGAATTGTGATAATATTGCTTTATTATTTTTTGTGTTTCTATATTCATTTATGCTTCATTCTTGAACTAGGGTCTTTAGGCATAATAGCTGACACATCTGTGTGCATTCCTTCGCTATCATCTTCCCTCGTCTGCTTACCTAGATTGATCTTTGTGATTTGGTAATTTGTAGGCAAGAACTTCCTATCATATTTATCAGCTAGTGGTGTTGAAATTTTAGCTATTCTTTGCTCTCGAAGCTTCCACAGTGATAGTTGAGAAAGTCCTTGGCTTTTTCTTGGCATATGGGAATCAATCATGGGAGCGATGGCAGCGAAAAACTTAGAGACAAGTTTTAAAATGATAATGTTTTTGATTATCATCAACAGCAGATAATTGGGCACCAAGTAAAATGGAGATTGTGAATTCTGACCTGATTGCTTCTTTACGATGGATTTGATTTTTTTTTTTTTTGTTATTATAGTTACCTAAGTTTGTACAAATGTTGGTTACATGTGGCTGCTTAGATAATCTTTACCCAAGTTGGTCTATTTAGAATGCGCTAGTTAAGCCAGCCCCAGTCTCATAGACTGTTTTATATGATGAAGGATATTCAAACCTCTTTTACTCACTATATGAATGGCCCCAACTTTCTTTTAAGTGATGTACTAACTTTTAGATATATTTGTTGTGCTAACTTGTTTTTCTTACATTGTGCAGGCTTTGTCATAATGGAAAGTGTTAGGGGGTGAAAAAAGAATAAACCAGGAGGAGAATCCTTCTGAATTGAATGATATTGGACATGCAGCAGAGATACTAATGGATCTGAGTAGAGCTAACCCAAACACATCTAAAGATGATGGTAAGAGAGTTAGGGGTAGAAAAGGTGGCCTATTCAATGGAGTCACTGATACCCGTGGCCGTTGGCAAGCCAATAAATGGTATTTTATTAATTTTCTCTCTGTTTATTTTTTTTATGTGCTAGCTTCTAATTAAAATATAATGTATTGAACAGTATATCATTATATCTTTCTTCAAGAAAAATATCTGTCAAGATTTTTATATCAATACTTTAGGTCATATTGTCTAGTTCATATTTAGGATTTTTTCATTTTTCTGTGGGTTAATATTTCAAGTCATATTGTCTAAGCTCATATTCGGGATGATTCCATTTTTCTGTTGGTTAATTTTTTATGGCTCAAAGGTTAATTGGAAACTTTCTGGGTGATGTTAAGAGAGTTCAATAATAATGAATTCCTGAAATGTCTAACAAACAATATATTTCACTACAAAAAACACTAATAATGTTTGAATGCCATTTGTTTGCAGGCTTAAAAATCATAAACATCAACTAAATTTGGTGAGTTTACAATGTTAGTTATTTTTTTTTTTAAAAATTGAATGTGTAGGATTTTTTAATAAAAAGGTTAATAATAGAGAGAGTTTCATTATTTTGAGTGATATATATTATTAATTATTAATCAAGATCAAATAATATGTTTTTGATAAAAGGAAAAAAATGGTTTTACAGGGACCCAAAATCACAAAGTTTACAACAAAAGATAGGAAAAAAAATAAAAATCCAACGAATTAAACAGGCTGCAATAAAAGAAAAATCTTGAATAAATAGCAGCCAAAGCCAGTGAAACGCAAACTAAATAATATGTTAATAAAATAGATTTTAAGAAAATTTTAATTATAAAACCTTTCAACAAATAAATTATAGAAATTTAAATTTTTAAATATTTTTTATATCTTATATTTTCAAATTTTCAAATTTTCAAATGTATTAAAAATCATATTTTATTATATTAGAATATACTGTAAAAATAAATATAATATATTATTAAAAACTTAATATAAATATCCATTTCATAAAAAAAAATTGTATAATTTTAATAAATTTCCTTTTATTTTAATGTTAGGTCGACATTTTATTGCTAAGGCTACCGCAAGGTCAGTGTTCTAAAATTTCTGCTTCATATTTTATGATTAATATTGGTTACATGTAGTTTATTGTATATCTGTTATAAACAATTAGTATGCAGGTCCTCGGACAAAGCTATGTTAGTCACAAATGATCGAGGAGAAAGTGTGTTTAATGTTGATGTGAACAAATTTGTAAGCGGATGTTCAAAAGGTTGTACTAAAGAGTTAAATAATAAAGTTGGGCATGAACTTCTGGAATTGATAACTGAAAAGAAAATGTTGGAGATGAGGAGACATTGAAATTACAAGAATTGATCTCATTTTGTATGTAGGTGCTTTAATACATGAGTTTTACTTACATATGTGGGCTTGTACCTGCCTGCTTTAAAAAAATATTTTCAATATACATACATTTTCTTAATAATTATATGAGCTTGTAACTGTTTGTAATTATAAAGATATTTTTTTCTGATTGTTTCAAATACACTTCTTCTTCTAAAACCCTTCAAAAATATTAATTTGACATACATCTAATAAATTTTTGAGTTATTTATGTTGCTATGGGTAAGACCATTCTAACTATATCAAGCCTTTTAATCGGTGCAAATTGTTAGCAAATAATGTATAATGTATTACTTTGTAGTGTGTGGGTGTATGTAATTGTTCAACCGCCCCTCTTCTATGCTCAGCCGCTTCCCTTCCTCTGCTATATATGGACCTGTTATTTCGAATAATAAGATATCCAGTTTTTATTCATTTTATATCATATGTTATCAGAGCTGCGTTCTATGCTGGAAATATAATTTTAACTACACCTATTTGCCCTGTCCTCTCGATGTCAGTCTCCGTATCAGCATTGTATCATAGTCAATCTCAGCATTAAAGACAAATATTGAGAATAGATTTTGGCAAAGATTTGATTTGATTACTTATTTACTCATGCTAACTTTCACACATTTTCTGGGTGTTCCAAAATATAATATATTCAGTCCTGTCTCCTTCAGTCATGCTTAATTCTCTATATATTGTATGAGTCTTGTTTTGTATGCACTCCCAAATGGTGTCCAGCTCGGCAGAGCTGTAAAGATAGAGAATGGTAGTTACGTGTTGATGTCTGAAAGAGCAGAAGCTTGAGTAATGTCATCAGAATGTTTAATGAGCAGCAAATCAGAAGATTTATAAAATCATATATGCAATGTTTTTTATTTAATCAATATATAGTTTTAGGTCTGTGTTTTCTATTTTTCTCCTACCATTGCATTCCTAAGCCTAGGTTGGAGATAGAATAAGAGATCCCTACCTTTTCAAATTGAAGTAGTCCGCCCAGCTGAAGATAGTTAATTAATGCAAAGTGCAAGAGTTTCTTGAATTGCTGCTGAAATAGTTGTTCAAAGCTATTTGA
The DNA here is from genome assembly GCA_007258455.2 of Sequoia sempervirens. Taxonomy (NCBI): domain Eukaryota; kingdom Viridiplantae; phylum Streptophyta; class Pinopsida; order Cupressales; family Cupressaceae; genus Sequoia; species Sequoia sempervirens. Next base: position 324,220,307 of record VDFB02193867.1, read on the forward strand.
AGATTGCATCTCACCCAAAGGATCACAGGGAAATAAAGAGTGATCACTGCCGTTAAAGTGTGGTGTATATAGCTGCTTAGCAGCCAAATTTAGAACATGGTATTACTCATAAAGAGGGTGACTCGCTACAAGTTCTATGCAGTTAATAATCACTGAAGATGCTGTCAAAGGAGGGGCTGCCATTTAAGCTATGATCAAAGCAATCAAGAAGTTTTTCTTAGTGTTTAACAAAGAGTTGGCCATTGCTCGAAGGAATGAGATCTGCCGAAGATCGTTGGAGCTGATGAGAAACTGCATGAGGCTGAGCAGGGTAATCACTGTGTTATGAATATTGATTTGCAAATTATAAGCCGCCTGTTGTTAGAATAAACAAAGGTGTTGCCAGTTAGCCGCCGGCAACAAAGTTGTCGCTATTCAACTTTGTTGTGCAGCAAAAGTAGCCGATGCAGAGTTTAAGAGAATTCATAGTTTTTAGGAGTCATTGTGTGCATGAGGAGATGCCTAGAATTTAAGGATGTTGTTTGCAGTTTTAAAGCAAAATAAAAAGCAGTCAGAAGCTAGCTGCCAGTCAAGATCAGTGTTTGAAGGAGTTTGATATTATGGCTGAAGCCATATCGCATCGTTTGTGAAGTCCCCTAGAAAGAAAGAGATCGCAGAAATGAGAGACAAAACTATCTGAAGGAAGATCGGATAGTACAGCCGTAACTGTTGCATAGGAAAAGGAGATAGTGGCCAAGAGGAGCCAACTTAAAGCAAGTGAAAGAAGTCATGAGTTTGAAGATAAGGAAAATAGTTAGCTCTTGCTAAACTATGAGAATGGGGAGAAAATGCCTACGATAAGAAAGGAGAAAAAAAAAGTGGTGAAAAAGTCTGAAGACTTGGCTGTAGCCCCTGGTCAAAGACAAAAGGTGGGTCGTTGCTTGTTAGTTTGTTGGTTTTAGGTAGTAGTCGCTGGTTGGAGGATGCTCTGCTGATTAGAAGGGTCGATGTTTTGGTTTGTTCACATTTTGCTTGGAAGACAAAAAGAACACTCACCAAAGGTTAGGTGCAGCCTAGCAGAAGTTGGCATCAATGGTAAAAAAAAATCTCGTATAGTTTTTATTTTGAAAAATTGAATGTTATGTTGAAGCTGTAAAGAGAAGTTTTTTTTTGTCTTTTGAAATGGAAGAGAGATTGAAGTTGTCTAATAAGAGAAATTGTAAGAAGATAGATCATCGTCTAGAGGGAGGCTAGTGTATGGATGAAATAATAGTTTTGTCAAGAAAGAAGAGCTGTTAAAGGAGATTAGAAGATCAGAGGATAACATTATGTATTTTTGTGAATAAGGCCAATAGAACAGACTAAAGTTAGGATCCCCGAGCACCAGTAGTGTAATTCAAAGGGAGGTGTCAAGGAGAGCAATTGTATCACACCTAAACTTATAATGGACTAGTGAAAAGAAGATCAGAGCTCGTGGTTAGAGCATCCCAACAGAAAATTGGGATTTCCTAGGTTTGATCCATAAAATTTGAAGATTACAGATTTGAATCATCAATGAAAAGAATTCATAGTTGAGATTAAGGGGGAGTGTTGGAAATATAATCTCAACTACTTCTATTTGTCTTGTCCTCTCCATGTTAGTCTCCATATCAAAATTGGATCGCAATCAATCTAAGCATTAAAGACAAATATTGAGGATAGATTTTGGCATAGATTTCATTTGATTACATATTTACTCATGCAAGCTTTCACATGTTTTGTGGGTGTTTCAAAATATATTATATTCAATCGTTTTTCCTTTGGTGATGCTTGATTCTCTATATATTTAATGAGTTTTATTTTGTGTGCACTCCCAAATGGAGTCCAGCTCCACAAAACTGTAAAGCATAAATAATGGTAGTGGCATGTTGATATTTGAAAGAGCATGAGCTCCAACAATGTCATGAGAATGTAGTGATAGTTGTTTGAATGAGCAGTACCTCAAAAGATTTAGAAAAGATCTATGTAATAGTTTTATTTAATTAATATATAGTATTATGTCTTTGTTTTCTATTTTTCTCCTACCATTGCATTCCTACATTCTAGAGGAGGTGGAAAATGTAACAATCATGGCATGGTGATCATACTATGAGGTATAGAACAACTTGTTGCTATAAAGTGAATGGAAGATTGTTAGAGATGTTTTGAGGCCAGTCCGAAGCATGAAGGAATTCATGTAGAAAAATGCTTGCACATACGAGCTACTAGAACAATCATATTTGTTTGTAATGAATAGAGCCCTGAGATCATTGTCTTTGTCTGTTGTTGTTTAATAAAGCATGAGGGTCGAGGACACAACTTGGAGGGTGGTTCCAATAACTACTATCTATGGTTTAAGAGTTCATGGGAGGATGAACTCGAGTATAGGAAAAATGCCTGATTATATAGGCAAGAGAGAAAACCTAAAATGCATGAGGTGTTGCCATGTGTCATGATCTAACAACATGTGACAACATGTGAACCATACCTAGGAAATTATTAAATGTTGAGATAAGTTCTAGAAGGAAAACTCATCTTCTAAAAGGAATCTTATCCCTACAAACATGGAAGGGGACATTACCCCATTATTAAATGATTTATTAAAATGTAACCTAGGACTAAATGATGCAAGACCTAAGTTAACTTATGCTAGTGTTATAAATAATTAATTACACTAACAAGGGATTTGGCCTTTTCTAAACAAGGGTTTTAATGCTGGCATTCCATTCATACAAGATGATCCATGTGGCAAGAGACCATTGCTACCCTTCTCATCAGAACCATCCACGTGATACTTGCCTTTCAACAAATACCCATTCTTATATCCCGGCTAGAAGTTGTTTGGCTTTAACATGTTACTGATTGGTTCGTTCCCTTAGGTGATTACTTTTTCCCACAAGATAGGCCCTCTAAGACAAACAAAAGCAAGCACACATATTTGTAGTTTGATAAACTTTTGTTTAGAAACAAAGAGAGAACACATGCAACATGTTCCACTCGCACTCGTAAGATGTTTTGTTCAATTTTAAACCCAAATTGAAATGTGGAGGGAATGATTTTAACAACTTAATATCACAAAAAGACTTTTGATTCTCAAGATTGTTGTGAAGTGCGAGAGAAGTGCATACACCTTTTTAATGATATTACTTTGTCAAAAATATTACAAGACATAAAAGGCACGTGTTCATTTTAACTTTCAAAGAAAGAATGGATTCTTTTTAAGAACCGAAATTAAAGTGTGAACTTTGATTGTTCAATTTTTAGATCCAAAATTGAAATCTAATAAGTGTGTAAGTTCAATTTTATCCAACCTAAAGAGATCAAATCAATGGTTAATTTTAAACCCCAAAATGAAAGTGAGTTTGTCTAAAACAAAAAATG
>VDFB02193867.1:324223784-324375108 GCA_007258455.2 Sequoia sempervirens
GTAATTTATCCTTTTCCTCCACTTTCTAATTAAAATGGTGAACGAATTATTTTAATTAAAGTCAACTCTCCTCTCTTTCTACTTGGTGCAATATTGGTACTTTAATTCTATTTACAATTGTTCGCCCTCCCTCCTAAATTAAATAATTTTATAATTATTTAATTTACTCCAACCACCTCTTTTTCTGTAACAATCTTATCTCTTATTTCAATTAATTTCACCCAAGTGATAATGTTTTATTGCCTTCTAATATCCACCGTCCATCCTTAACTAAACCCTATTTTTTCCCTAACCCTATTTCCTTGCTTCTTAAAGCAATCTCATCCATGGATCTTCATCATTCAATCTTACCCCTTCTTTCAAATTCGGGTTTCTATAAAAGAGACCTATCCCTTTCATTTCAAACCCTAGAAAACCACAATCTTTGATATTTTATTGTCACTATCACTAAGGTTACAGCCAAGAATATAAATCAAAATAGAGAAGATCAATGAAGGTGATTCAACCATGGCATATGAATTATGGTAATACTGCTTTATTACAAAAGCATATAAAGAAAAATGGAGAAGATAAATGAAGGCGATTCAACCATTAGATATGAATTATGGTAATATTGCTTTATTATTGTTTATGTTTCTATGTTCATTTATGCTTCATTAATGGATTGAAGTCTTTAGGGTTTAATTTTTATGTATTTGATTGTTGATAATATTGGTTCATACCTTTTACCTTGATTTCTACATATATAAAGAATGTATTATATGTAAAATTGATAATGTTTTCTCTCAACTTTATGATATTTGCAGGTAAATAGTTAAGTAGACTAAATGATTATTTCAATGTCAAAACTTTGGAGAGTGGATGAATCAACTTTAGAACCATTCAAGGATCCTATTGAAGGAAACTTGGGTTTGGAAACCTATTTGAAGAGGGAGGTAAAGTTGAAATTCAAGTACTTGCAGTTGATAATTCTAAGCCTACAATTCAATAGATGGATTGTGCTGATAAAAATGCTGCACTTGAAGACTCACTTGTAAGTTATACATTTAGATATCTTTATTCTGTTATGATGTTTTTCTTAAATAATTATATTTTGTCTTATAATTTATTTATTTTAAATAGTGGTCACAAGAAAATGGTAGATCAATATGTGAATGCATATACCATTAAAATATATTTAAGAAATTCTACGAATGGCAGCAATCAAATTCACTATGGGAAAATTCACCATCAACAATTCACCTCAAGAAAATTCACCGCCATGACAAATTGAACTCATGGAAAATTCACTGCCATGAATTGTTGGTGGTGAATTTTCTTACAATTATTTATTCTCTTAAACTTTGATAGTCTTTAACATATTATTTTAAATTTATTTAGTCTAAATTGGAAGATTCACTATTTTTTTTGTCATAGTTATATTTTTCTAATATTCTTATTAGTTTTCGTTTGAACTTTTTTTTGTTTCTTTTCTTTTTGATGAGGCTAAGGAGATAGGATAGATCAAAATATAAATGAACATATACAACATGATTTAGCTGGTGATTTGTATTTGCTATTTGGATTCATTTTTGAGAAAAATATAAATATATACTTTATTAAAATTTGAGATCTTCTTCTTCTTGTTAATTTTTTTTCTTCTGATAATTATATCTTTTTATCATAATTTTTAATTATGTATAATATGATTTATTTTGATTATAATTGTTAGTGAGAATATAGATTATTATACAAATGAGCAATTACATTTGAATAGTGGTAAACATATTTATATTATTAAAGTTTTATTTTTTTATTTAAAATTTAATCAATATAAATTAAAAGATTCACTTTTCATTGTGATAATTATAATTTTTTCTCATAATTCTTATATGGGGACTAGAGAGACTAGACCTGTGACTTCTTGCCTACAAGAAGATACTAGACCTATGACTCATTGTCTACAAGAGGAGCCTTTAGCCAACTAGGGGGAGACTGAATCTCATGATTTTTTTTTACAACAATTTTTTTTAATCAATCGAGCCAAGATTCCATGCAAAGATTGTTTAATTTTTATTGTTTTTGTGATAATTATATTTTTTCATATTTTTTACTTGCTTTCGATTTTATCTATTTTTATTTATGTTTTAAAGGTTTCTAATGAGAATTTTATTAATCAAATTAGAAGTGAAAAAATAATGATTTAGCTAGCAAGATTTATTTTTTTGTTGGGTAAATCACTACTGCCCTTAGACAGTTGCCAATTATGTTAATATTTAGCTAGTAAGTTTAAAAAATAATATTTATGTTTATATTTATTCTTTTAAGTTCAAAAATTTACTATATTTTTATTTAATGTGACAATTATATTTTCTCATAATTTTTATTTATTTTTATTTATAACATTATTTGCTATAATAATAACTTGTAAGATGAATATCCTTCATATTTATGGAGCACTACTAAATAATGGTATAAATAAAGATAAAAATTATTGAACATACTATATCATTGTAATAACTAACACTTTTTCTAGTATCGTATTATACATTCAATAAAGATAAATTTATTAGAAAGATTGTATGTGAAAGCACCATCAAGTTTATCAAAGTTATGGTTTTATAAAAAATGTTAATTAGAAAAAAACATATGCATAACAATGGGAGGGGAGCGAGACATCAAGAATAAAGCACCATACATACACATAGTCATTGTCAAGTAAAAACTTAGAAATATCATCGTGAGAGTATGATTTTATGACAATTAGGCCATCATTTTGGATATGATTTAGATAATTATCATCACAAATCAATTATTTTTTTAGGGTCATCATTACTATATACAAGCAGAGGATGCATGAAAGTTTATGTCTAAAGGATATGGTCTTAAGTTTTATGTTCAATAATATGTTATTGCAATTTAGACGTCTAATGGAATGATAAGATAATCGATAATAATTAGATATACTTTAAATTAATTTATGAGTTGGGATTTAAGATACTACAATAAATAGACCATAAAATAAAATAGAAATATTGGTGGATTTTCTAAAATCTGATCGTGTGGATGTTGACTTCTACTATGTTGTTGTGATAGACAATACAAAAATGAAACATTGAATTAGATTCAAGTTCAAAAATTTATGATATATCTAGATCTTGAGTTTAAGTGAGTCTCATATTAGATCACACCCATGAGTATATTTTGTTGTTATACTTTTTCTAGGTGACATAGTTCATTCAACATAGAAGAAACCAACTTCCTTTATGATACCCCAGAGCCATAGCATGGTTGGCAGGTTGAAAACCAGGAATGGCAAGTAATGTTGGATCTTGAGTATTTTTTTATACATATTAAGACTAATGATATGTGTGGTCAACTATGGGAATGCAAGATGCTACTAATAGATGATTCTAAGGAGTTTCCTAGGATGATATCCCTTAGCTACAAATATCTTAGACATGTGATTTGTTTTTTGTTGTTGAAACTTTGATGGGTAATAGTTATACATTGGGATTGTTGCTTTGGAATTTAAATACTGGGCACTATGATCTAGTCCGGGACATGATTGTATATATGATCTAATGTAAGATTATACAGTGATACATCAATGTTGATGATATAGGCGGAGGATTAAACATGATACAAGGCAAAGAGATAATAGAAATAAAATTATTTTAGCTTTATAATATTATTAATAAATGTTTAATTATTGTATGATTAATGAGAATCCAATCAACATCACCAAAAAAATTGTTTGGAAAATTTTATAAAGTTTCATGGAAAAAATTCTTACAAGCAAAAATTAGAATGCATCCTGAATTTAAAAGTGGATCCAATTAAATACAAAGAGGGTAGCTAAGGCCAAGATGGGGAGAGATTGGGGCTGCGTGGGAAGGCGACGTGGGTAACAAGAAGCCACGCCAGGAAGTTCCTGCATAGCCAAAGGTAGAGGAAAGACGCGCCTACATTGCGTGAGTGAGGCAGTTATTTTTTTTTTTATATAACATTTAATGAGGGAATCGAGCCTCATCAAGAGCAGATTTAAATAAGGAGAAAAATATTTTAGACGATCGAATATTGTATTGGCAGCCAAAAGAAAAGAATAGCAAGGAGAAACTAGTATTTAGATAGAGATGGTAATACAGATTGTGTCACATGAATTGGGAAATTGTCACGTTGTATGAGATAAAGGGAAGATAAAAAATTTAATGTATGTGTAGATACTGAAAAATGTTTTAAGTCTGTAAACCTCATTTTCCATAACAATTTCCCTTCTTCCCTGTATAATTGAACAATTTTAATTATGTGATTATTGTTTAAAATCATTTTCTTCTATTAATTAAATTATTTTAATTATTTGATTAATCTTTGATTATTTAATTTAATTACATCACTAATTAATCTTTTCATTCCATAATTAAATAAATTCTCATTTATATTATTTATTTTCATTTTCCTACTATAATTAAATAATTATTTTAATTATTTAATTATTTATTAGTCTTTCTTCCACAATTAAATAAAATCCCTATTTATTTAATTTCCCGCACCCTACCACTATTAGAAATAATATTTTAATTATTTATTTATTTGTCTTTTCCTCTACTTTTTAAGTAGACAAAGGATATTACAATTAAAATTAAATGGTATTTCTCTATACTGGCTATAATTAAATGTGTTATTTAATTGTTACTCCTCCTAAATTAAATGAATTCACCTAATTATTTAACTTGCTCCATCAACCTCCTTCTGTCAAATCTTATCTTCCATCACAATTAACCTCCACCCTTCACAAGTTTCATTACCTGTTAATGTCCACAATCCATCCTTAATTAAACCCTAATTTTTCCCTAACCCTATTTTCTTCCTTCTCATCCATTGATCTTCATCATTTAATCCTGGCCCTTCATTTTGAATTGGTTTTCTATAAAATATACATTTCATCCTTATTTTAGACCCTATTCTATTCTATTCTACTCTAACTAGACAACCATTATCTTTGATATTTTGCAATCATTATCACTAGGCTATTTTTGCATACTACAAATCTGAGGGCAAGCAAGCATATAAAGAAAAATGGAGAAGACCAATGAAGGTGACTCAACCATGGCATATGAATTGTGATAATATTGCTTTATTACTGTTTATGTTTCTATATTCATTTATGCTTCATTCTTGGACTAGGGTCTTTAGGGCTTGAGTTTTATGTAACCTTAGATGATCATTAATTAATGCAAACAATGTCTACTACATAAATATGAATTGCAGTTAGCTTGTCCAAAAATCCTTTGAGAAAGTCCACTCTCAAGTTCATTATCTCTATCCACACACCCAACATTGAATAACTCTCCTTCTCTAGTACGCCTTACTTCGCTAGGATCTCAAATTTCAATCTTTGACATCATTTCATTGTGAGGAAGGTTATAAGAATGTGTATCTTGGACATCCTCTTGAAGTTCAACTTTGAATGTCTCCACCTTACTCCAAATTGCTTTATATGAAGATAATTGATGCTGCACGTGATCTTCCAGCGTGATCTTCCAGCGGAGTTCTTTTTGCTTTAAAGTTTTTTTTTTAGATTTAAATCTTCCTTCTATGAATAAAGCATGCTATGCAGCTTTTTTTGTTTTTAAATCTTCCTTCTGTGTATTTAGTTTGGTCTTCTTTTTCCTTTGTGCTGCGAACTATATCTATTACTCTCTTTTTTTATTCTTTTGGAACAGGATGCAATAAAAAAACAAACTCTATGTTTTGAAACAGAGCAAGCTGCAATAAAAAATAGGGAGTGCAATAATGAATATAGGAAATTATATTATTGTTTAGTATGTGTCAATTTCTTTTTTATAGATCTGTAAGTGAATAGTTTGCTGTATTTTTTCTTCTTCCTCTGCTGTTAATTTCACTCAATCAGCTGGTTTTGAAAAGAGGGTGTTTTCATAATCTACAATTGGTATCAGAGCAGGTTTTTTGTTTTGGGTTTAAGATCTAGTTGTTTGAATTTCGCCAAAGATTATCATGTCGAATTCTAATAGCTTGCCCATTCTAGAATTTGATGGAAATGAGTATGATTATTGGTGTATAAAAATGATGACTTTTTTAATAGGAAAAGATTTGTGGGAGATTGTTGAATCAAGTTACCAGGAGCCAGCTGATTGGAATGCCCTTCCAGTCAATGAAAGAACAGCAAGGAAGGAGGCTAAGAAGAAGAATTTTCAAACATTATTTCATATTCAAATAGCTCTAGACAAGAGTCTATTTCCAAGAATTATAGGTGCAAAGACAGTTTAGGATGCCTGGAAGACTCTAAAAGAAGCTTACCAAGGCAGTGATTAGGTCCAAGTTGTCAAGTTACAAACATTGAAGAGAGAATTTGAGAATTTAAAGATGCAAGAAGGAGAGAGTGTGAGTGAATATTGTGTCAAAGTAAAAGATGTGGTCAATAAAATGGCTACACTTGGAGAAACTGTGAACACAGAGGTTCTAATAAAAAAGGTGTTGAGATCTCTCACACCAAGATGGAATCACGTTGCCATAATAATGGAAGAAAGCAAGGATTTGACAACCCTTCAATTCGATCACCTCATTGGATCTTTAATCTCACATGAAGAAAGGTTAAAAGATTATTTTGGAGAAAGTGTTCAGAAAGCCTTTTCCTCCAAAGTACAAAACACAAGGAATGAAGATGGCAGTAGTAGTAGCAAAAGCAATCAAAGCCAAAGTAAAGATCAAAATTAGTATAATTCAAGAGGTAGAGGCAGAGGTGGTTCAAGAGGCAGAGGTAGAGAAAGATTTGATAAAAGGAATGTTCAATGTTACCATTGTAATAGATATGGACATTTTGAAAGAGAATGTAGATTAAAAGAAGGTAAAAATGTTAATTATGCTCAAAAAAGTTATGAAAATCCTCTAGATAATTTATTCTTATCTTATTCTAAAAGTGAAAATACTAGTAAAGATGTTTGGTACCTAGATTCTGGATGCTCTAACCATATGTCAGGAAATGGGAAGTTGTTTTCAACAAAGGATGAAAGTTTCAAGTCAAAGATTCAGCTCGGTGATGATAAATCATTGGTGGTCGCTGCAAAAGGTATGGAGGTCCACACAAAAGAAGGTATGAAGAGTGTTAAAGATATTTATTACACTCCTGAGTTAAAACATAATTTGTTAAGTGTTGGACAATTATGTGAGAAGAACTATAGAGTTGTCTTTGAAAATAAGAAATGTACAATTTTTGATAAGAGTCAGGGAAACAGAGTAGTCACAGTTGTTCCTATGACGAAAAATAGGATGTTCCCATTGAGATTTGGTGAACATAACAGCAGCCTTGCCAATATGGCATTTGAGGATACAAGTTGGCTATGGCATCTAAGGTATGGCCATTTAAACTTTCACAGTTTGAAGCTTTTGACCTCACAAGCATTAGTTCTGGTTGCCCAAGGTTGAAGAGCACAAGGAGGTTTGTGAAGGATGTGCTAAAGGAAAGCATGCAAGGGAAAAGTTTCCAAAAGGCATTGCATGGAGGGCCCATTACCCCCTTCAACTTGTTCATTTGGATATTTGTGGACCTATGCAAACAAAGAGTTTGGGTAAGTCATCATATTTTATCACTTTTATTGATGATTACTCACAAAAATGTTGGGTGTATTTTTTGAAGGCTAAGGATGAAGCCCTTGATACATTCAAGAGGTTTAAAGCACTTGTGGAAAATGAGAAAGGGTGCAAAATCAAATGTTTAAGGACTGATCGTGGAGGAGAATTTTGTTCAAGAGCCTTTCAAGATTATTGTGATATGAATGGCATCAAGAGGCAGCTCACCACTCCATACACACCTCAACAGAATGGGGTAGCTGAAAGGAAAAACCGCACTGTGGTAGAAATGGCAAGGAGAATGTTACAAACCAAGGGATTGAGTAACTCTTATTGGGGAGATGCAGTTGCTACAGTAGTATACATTCTCAATTAAAGTCCCACCAATGCACTTGAGAAGATGACTCCTTATGAAGCATGGTATGAGAAAAGGCCTAATGTTAATCATTTTAGAGTTTTTGGTTGTTTAGCTTATGTTCATGTACCTGATTAGAATAGACAAAAGTTAGATGCAAAAAGTGAGTCATATATTTTTGTTGGGTATAGTGAGGAAAGCAAAGCTTACAGATTATATAATCCTCTCACTCATAAGCTTATTGTTTCAAGAGATGTGATTTTTTATGAAGGGGGAGTTTATGGTCATCAAAAAGGCCATATGGAGAAGTCAAAATCTATTTTGAATGATGATGTTGATCATGAGTAGCCCACTAATGTTGCTGTTCCAATTGCTATAGATCCACCAAGCAGCCCCTCATCTAATTCTTCAAGTCCAACTTCAACTCCAAGTTCTAGAAGGAAGGTAAAAAGTTTGAGTGATATTTATCAAAGGAGTGCCAATCAAGCACATGAAGAAAATCCAATAGATGAGACAGTTAATTTTGCTTTATTTACCAAGGCTGATTTTGAACCATCATGTTTTGAAGAAGCACGTACTAATGAGGTTTGGATGCAAGCAATGAAAGAAGAGATGGATTCCATTCATAAGAATGATACTTGGGAGCTTACAAAGCTTCCACATGACAAGAAGAAGATTGGCACCAAATGGATCTACAAGACTAAGCATAGCAGTGATGGAAGTGTTGAAAGGCATAAGGCAAGATTAGTTGCTAAAGGCTTCACACAAAAGTATGGGATTGATTATAAAGAGACGTTTGCACCATTTGCAAGACAAGAGACCATCAGAATGCTGATTTCATTAGCAGCTCAAAAGAATTGGAGCATACAACATATGGATGTGAAAAGTGCCTTCTTGAATGGGTACTTAGAAGAGGAAGTATATGTGGAACAGCCACAAGGTTTTCAAGTGGAAGGAAAAGAGAATCATGTCTACAAATTGAAGAAGGCTTTGTATGGCCTCAAGCAAGCACCAAGGGCATGGTATGCAAGAATTGATGGATACTTTCAAGAGAATGGCTTCAAGAGAAGTAAGAGTGAACCTACCCTTTACTACAAACAAGAAGGTAATGATATTCTTATTATAAGTTTGTATGTTGATGATTTGTTGTATATGGGTAGCAGTTCTAAGATGAAAGATGAGTTCAAAATTGCTATGATGAAAGAATTTGAAATGAAAGATCTTGGTCTCATGAAATATTTTTTAGGAATGGAGGTTTATCAATGTAAAAATGAAATTTTCATTTGCCAAACCAAATATGCAAAAGATATGTTGAAGAAGTTTGACATGGTTGATTGTAAACCATACTCCACTCCAAGTGCTCATGGAGTTGTGTTGAGTAGGAATGATGGTGCTGAATTAGTTGATGAGACTGCTTACAAAAGTATTATTGGGAGTTTGATGTTTCTAACCCACACAAGGCTTGATATAGCATATTCAATTTCACTTGTTTCAAGGTATATGACAAATCCATCAGAAATACACATGAAGGCAGCTAAGAGAATTTTGAGGTATGTGAAAGGTACTCTAAATTATGGTATTCATTACTACTCTTCTAAAAGATTCAATCTTGTTGGCTTTAGTGATTCAGATTGGGGAGGTAGTATGGATGATCATAAGTCTACATCTCGAAATTGTTTCTCCTTTGGTACTGGTTTGATTACTTGGAGTTCCAAGAAGGAAAGCATGGTTGCTCTCTCATCCATAGAAGCAGAGTATGTTGCTGTTACTTTAGCAGGTACACAAGCTCTTTGGCTTAGAAAAGTTTTAGAAGAAATTGGAGAGAAGCAAATTCAGCCTACAGTGATTTATTGTGACAATGTAAGTGCCATCAAGTTAGCAAAGAATCCGGTTCATCACAGTAGAACAAAGCATTTTGATTTGAAGTATCACTTCATCCATGATTTACTACAGAAGAAGGAAGTTGAATTGAAACACATCAGTACTCATGATTAGTTAGCAGACATCTTCACCAAAGCAGTTGCAAGAGATCAGTTTATGTTACTTCGTGATCAGATCGTGAGCCCTCTTAGCATCAAGGGGGAGTATGAAGATAATTGATGCTGCACGTGATCTTCCAGCGGAGTTCTTTTTGTTTTAAAGTTTTTTTTTTTTAGATTTAAATCTTCCTTCTATAAATAAAGCATGCTATGTAGCTTTTTTTGTTTTTAAATCTTCCTTTGTGTATTTAGTTTGGTCTTCTTTTTCCTTTGTGCTGCGAACTCTGTCTATTACTCTATTTTTTGTATTCTTTTGGAATAGGCTGCAATAAACAAACAAACTCTGTGTTTTGAAACAGAGCAAGCTGCAATAAAAAACAGGGAATGCAATAATGAATACAGGAAATTATATTATTGTTTAGTATGTGTCAATTTTTTTTAACAGATCTGTAAGTGAATAGTTTGCTGTTATTTTTTCTTCTTCCTCTGCTGTTAATTTCACTCAATCAGCTGGTTTTGAAAAGAGGGTGTTTTCAGAATCTACACTTTAACTCTATCATGCGCGCTTAGGGCTTCATCTATGATTCTGCAGCCATAATCATACAGGTCTCCCATGCATGGCTTGGTTGATGTTGCAATGCGGTTTATTTTTTCCACTGTGAATGACTCTTGCTGGGAGATGAGCACTGAACCCAGAGGAAGTCCATCCGTGGATTTCAGGGGACTCACTAGTTGCTTGATGAGGAAAAGAGATGAGCGATCTATTCTTTCAATTCTTGTTGAGATTTTTTGGTCCTTATCCACTCTAGGCATAATAGCTGACACATCTGTGTGCATTCCTTCGATATCATCTTCCCTCGTCTGCTTACGTAGATTGATCTTTGTGATTTGGTAATTTGTAGGCAAGAAATTCCTATCATATTTATCAGCTAGTGGTGTTGCAATTTTAGCTATTCTTGATCTCGAAGCATCCACGGTGACAGTTGAGAAAGTCCTTGGCTTTTTCTTGGCATATGGGAATCTATCATGGGAGCGATGGCAGCGAAAAACTTAGAGACAAGTTTTAAAATGATAAACTTTTTGATTATCATCAACAACAGATAATTGGGCACCAAGTAAAATGGAGATTGTGAATTCTGACCTGATTGCTTCTTTATGATGGATTTGATTTTTATTTATTTTTGTTATTATAGTTACCTAAGTTTGTGCAAATGTTGGTTACATGTGGCTGCTTAGATAATCTTTACCTAAGTTGGTCTATTTAGAATGTGCTGGTTAAGCCAGCCCCAGTCTCATAGACTGTTTTATATGATGAAGGATATTGAAACCTCTTTTACTCACGGTATATGAATGGCCCCAACTTTCTTTTAAGTGATGTACTAACTTTTAGATATATTTGTTGTGGCAACTTGTTTTCTTACATTGTGTAGGCTTTGCAACAATGGAAAGTGTTAGGGGTGAAAAAAAAATAAACCAGGAGGAGAATCCTTCTGAATTGAATGATATTGGACGTGCAGCAGGGATACCAATGGATCTGAGTAGAGCTAACCCAAACACATCTAACAATGATGGTAAGAGAGTCAGGGGTAGAAAAAGTGGCCTATTCATTGGAGTCACTTATACCCGTGGCTGTTGGCAAGCCAATATATGGTATTCTATTCGTTTTCTTTCTCTGTTTTTCTTTTATATGCTAGTTTCTAATTAAAATATAATGTATTGAACAGTATATCACTATATCTTTCTTCAAGAAAAATGTCTGTCAAGATTTTTATGTCAATACTTTAGGTCATATTGTCTAGCTCATATTTAGGATGTTTTCATTTTTCTGTGGGTTAACATTTCAAGTCATATTGTCTAAGCTCATATTCATTATGATTCCATTTTTCCATTGGTTAATTTTTTATGGCTCAAAGGTTAATTGGAAACTTTTTGGGTGATGCTTAGAGAGTTCAATAATAATGAATTCCTGAAATGTCTAACAAACAATATATTTCACTACAAAAAATGCTAATAATGTTTGAATGCCATTTGTCTGCAGGCTGAAGAATCATAAACATCGACTAGATCTTGGTGAGTTTACAATGTTAGTTTTTTTTTTTTTAATTTTTTTGCATTTGTAGGATTTTTTAATAAAAAGGTTAATAATAGAAAGAGTTTCATTATTTTGAGTGTTATATATTATTAATTGTTAAGTCAAGATCAAATAATATGTTAATAAAACAGATTTTAAGAAAACTTTAATTATAAAACCTTTCAACAAATAAATTATAGAAATTTAAATTTTTAAATATTTTTTATATCTTATATTTTCAAATTTTCAAATGTATTAAAAATCATATTTTATTATATTAAAATATACTGTAAAAATAAATATACTATATTTAAAAAAAAATTAATATAAATATCCATTTCATAAAAAAGAAATTTGTATAATTTTAATAAATTTCCTTTTATTTTAATGTTAGGTCGACATTTTATTGCTGAGGCTGCAGTGAGGTCAGTGTTCTAAAATTTCAGCTTCATATTTTATGATTAATATTGGTTGCATGTAGTTTATTGTATATCTATTATAAACAATTAGTATGCAGGTCCTCAGACAAAGCTATGTTAGTCATACATGACTGAGGCGGGAGGTTAAATTATCCTGAAACAGATTATGACATGAATTTAATAAAAGAGGTTGGTTACAACAATTTTGAAACAATATGTTAAGTATGTCAGTTCTTTACATTCTTGAGCTTATTCATTTTCACTGGTTTTGTAGTGGAGAAAGGTTTTTAATGTTGATGTGAAAAAATTTGGAGGCGAGCTCATTGAACAATCAAGCGGATATTCAGAAGGTTGTACTAAAGGGTTAAATAATAAAGCTGGGCATGAACTTCTGGAATTGATAAATGAAAAGAAAATGTTGGAGATGAGGAGACATTGAAATTACAAGAATTGATCTCATTTTGTATGTAGGTGCTTGAATACATGAGTCTTACTTACATATGTGGGCTTGTAACTACCTGCTTAAAAAAAATATTTTCAATATACATACATTTTCTTAATAATTATATGAGCTTGTAACTGCTTGTCACTATACAGATATTCTTTTCGTGGTTGTTTCAAATACACTTCTTCATCTAAAACCCTTCAAAAATATTGAATTGACATGCATCTAAAAAATATTGAATTGACATGCATCTAATAATTTTTTGAGTTATTTATGTTGCTAAGGGTAAGACCATTCTAACTATATCAAGCCTTTTAATCGGTGCAAATTGTTAGCAAATAATGTATAATGTACTACTTTGTAGTGTGTGGTGGTGTGTAATTGTTCAACCGCCCCTCTTCTATGCTCAGCCGCTTCCCTTTGCGATATATGCACCTGTTATTTCGAATAATAAGATATCCAGTTTTTATGCATTTTATATCCTATGGTATCAGAGCTGCGTTCTATGCTAGAAATATAATTTCAACTACTCCTATTTGCCCTGTATCAGCATTGTATCATAGTCAATCTCAGCATTAAAGACAAGTATTGAGGATAGATTTTGGCAAAGATTTGATTTAATTACTTATTTACTCATGCCAACTTTCACACATTTTCCGGGTGTTTCAAAATATATTATATTCAGTCCTTTCTCCTTCAGTCATGCTTAATTCTCTATATATTGTCTATATATTGTATGAGTCTTATTTTGTTTGCACTCCGAAATGGTGTCCAGCTCGGCAGAGCTGTAAAGATAGAGAATGGTAGTTGCATGTTGATGTCTCAAAGAGCAGAAGCTCGAGTAATGTCATCAGAATGTTTAATGAGCAGCAGCTCAGAAGATTTATAAAATCATCTATGTAACGTTTTTATTTAATCAATATATAGTTTTAGGTCTGCGTTTTCTATTTTTCTCCCACCATTGCATTCCTAAGCCTAGGTTAGAGATAGAATAAGAGATCCCTACCTGTTCAAATTGAAGTAGTCCGCCAAGCTGAAGACAGTTAATTAATGCAAAGTACAGTAGTTTGTTGAATTGCTGCTGAAATAGTTGTTTAAAGCTATTTGAAGATTGCATCTCACCCAAAGGATCACAGGGAAATAAAGAGTGATAACTGCTGTTAAAGTGTGGTGTATATAGCTGCTCAGCAGTCAAATTTAGAGCATGGTATTAGTTGCCGCTATTCAACTTTGCTGTGCAGCCAAAGTAGCCGATGGAGAGTTTAAAAGAATTCACAGTTTTTAGGAGTGATTGCATGCATGGGGAGATGCCCAGAATTTAAGGATGTTGTTTGCAGTTTTAAAGCAAAATAAAAAGCAGTCAGCAGCTAGCTGCCAGTCAAGATCACTGTTTATAGAGACCACTGGTCAGCCCTCTATCTCCTAATGGCAACCAAGTCTCTCTCAGTAGTGAGCCTATCCACCTCAGCTTGTAATACCTAGACCCGTGCATCCTTAGTCTAGAATTGTTCTTGAAAATCTATGATATGGTGATCCATTGACATGTCTCCCTCTACCTCCTCCATAGCCTCCAAAATAGGCACATCCTAATAGCCCTCACTCAGACCCTCTCCCAGCACAATCTTCTCCTCTCCCATCTTTTCCTCCCCCATCTTCCACTTATCCTCCTGCATGGCCAACTCCTACTCTCCCTCCGGTTTGGGTCCTACTTCATTGGGGAAATCTTATTTCGATCTGTTAAGGGGTCAAGCCTGTGTGCAGCCCACCATGCATCATACTCGGATTTCTCCACCACATTAACAACCTATGTGCTGACACCTAATTCAATAGGACACAAAGCATCAATATTCTTCTCTGCCATCACTACATTAATCATTTGTCCCCATTGAGTGATCTCTCACAAGGACCTATGAAACTCTATTTTACTAATGGGAAACCCCTATCCTCCCTGAACTATTTGGGAACCAACTCTAGAAGGTACCACTCGATATTGTGTTGCGATTGCATTGTCTTCACAATCAGATAACGTGCCTGCCGATAATAGGGAAAACACTCTCCCTCATCCTCCCATGGTTGACGGATGAAGCAAGCAAATCAATGGCATGACGTTAATACTCGACATCACCAACCTTGGTATGTGTGAAAAATGCTCCATACAAGAACACATATGGAATCTCTACTCCTAGTTGTCTCCCAATAGGAGGTCAAAAGGAAACGATGTGCTCCTGAGCCCAAATCATAAGGATATCATCCCACATTTGATGGACTATGCCCCTCTGTAGGCAACATTGTGTAATTAAAAGTATAACATGGCTAGAAGGCACAACCCTCACACATACACCATCCTACGGGTCATCGTTCCAATCAACATCTCTCCCCATCTGATAGGAAATTTGCGTCCTTGTCAATCAGGAATGATAATCCCCCCAATCATAGTGCATAGAACCATGATGAATCTCTCATATCTATTAGCTATCACATCCCACCATATCTCGTACTCCTCTATGTCGAGCTCCATAATGTCCTCCAATATCACCGTGGCCTCTCCTATCGATAGCTAGAAGGAGTTGGTCTCTGAGTGCCACCTCTTAGCTAGCACAATCAGTAATCTCCTATTATCCCTAATCATGGGCATGAAAATAGCATAGTATAAGCTGAGGGAATGCAACTAATCTCTCTTCTTGTCAAGTAGTTGATCTCGTAGTCTCCAAGTGGACGACCAACTCTCCTAGGTGTAAATGGGGTCGTATCTCACCTATGATCACAAGAAAGCACATTGCATCAACCTATGATCACAAGAAAGCACATTGCATCAATTGAGAACTCTATCCAACCCTATTTGACCTCAATCACAAAATAAATTTTATCCAAAACTGGGGCAAAACCCTAATCAAGCAAACACATCACACTATGTAATAAATGCGTCTCATTAGTCAAATGTGTCACATTGTCTAAAAAATGTGAATCACTAGGAAAATGTGCCACACATTTGCATATGTGACTTAAAAGTTCAAATGCATCATACAATCTAATGCACGCATCACAAAAATCACTTGCAGTCTACAAACCAATTATTATGTTGTATCAATAAACATGCATCACACAATCCCTCACATGTGACTCAGAATGTCACTTGTATCATTCTAGACCACAATTGTGTTGTATGAATCACATGTGGCACTCTTAATAGTTGTGTCACAATACATTTGATAAAAATTAACTACCAAATGCATCGCATCAAGCAGATGCGGCAAACCGCCCCACTTGTGGTGAGCACGGTAGCAAATGTGGTGCATGGCATGCCGCACATCCGCTTGCCCTCATTAGAGGGCCATAAAATCTAGCAAAAAAATGACAAAATGATGAAGGAAAGTGGTACATATTCCATCCCTAGATCCCTCTAGCCATTTGTACGCACAAACTCTGAATTCGCGTGTGAGGAGTGTGGTGTAGGTGACATCTTAGCAACAGCTCTTTAGCAAAGTTACTTTCAAAACTCACTATTCACTCCAGTAAAAATGCATAAGTGACCAATTTTACCCCCAAAATCATATTTATATCCCATAGGGTAGGGTTTTTATTAGATGAATCCAATGTTGAGTCCCAAACCTTAATGTGAATATCTTGAAGGTTCTGAAATCAAAATATTTTTGTTGTAAATGCCTTATCCACTGTTAAATTTGCTTATAAGAATAAATTTTCAAAAATTTATGAAGCTTTTTCCAAACAAGCAAAATTTTCTGCAGGGCATATTCTGAGTTGAATTTCTTTGATATATCATTCAGGTGACTTCACATTATATCAAAGAGGGGTAAAATGTAAACACTGAAAAAATGTTCTAGGCCTACAAACACCATTTTCCATATCAAATCACCTTCTTCCCCACCTGATTAAATAATTTTAATTATTTAATTTGGTCTAGAGTCATATTTCTTCTATTCATTAAATAATTTTAATTATTTAATTAATTCAATTTACCCTTTTATTCTTGCTTGACTAATTCATATTTATTCTTAAATAATTATATGTTGTCTTATAATTTATTTATTTTCAATAGTGGTCACAAGAAAATGGTAGATCAATATTTGAATGTGCATACCATTAAAATATATTTAAGAAATTGCACAAATGGCAGCAAGCAGAAAATTCACGGCCATGACAAATTCAACTCATGAAAAATTCGCTGCCATGAATTGCTGGTGGTGAATTTTCTTACAAATATTTATTCTCTTAAACATTGATAGTCTTTAATATATTATTTTAAATTTATTTAGTCTAAATTGGAAGATTCACTATATTTTTTTGTCATATTTATACTTTTCTAATATTTTTATTACTTTTCCTTTGAACATATTTTTTGTTTCTTTTCCTTTTGATGAGGCTAAGGAGATAGGATAGGTCAAAATATAAATGAACATATACAACAAGATTTAGCTGGTGATTTATATTTGCTATTTGGATTCATTTTTTAGAAAAATATAAATATATACTTTCTTAAAATTTGAGTGCTTCTTCTTCTTATTAATTTTTTTTCTCATAATTATATCTTTTTATCATAATTTTTATTTATGTATAATATGATTTATTTTGATTATATTTTTTAGTGAGAATATAGATTATTATACAAATGTGCTATTATATTTGACTAGTTGTAAAAATATTTATATTATTAAAATTTGATGTTTTTATTTAAAATTTAATCAATACAAATTAAAAGATTCACTCTTCATTGTGATAATTATATTTTTTCTCATAATTCTTATATGGGGACTAGAGAGACTAGACCTGTGAATTCTTGCCTACAAGAAGATACGAGACCTATGACTCCTTGTCTACAAGAGGATGCTTTAGCCAACTAGGGGGAGACTGAATCTCATGAATTTTTTCTACAACAATTTTTTTTAATCAATCGAGCCAAGATCCCATGCCAAGATTTTTTAATTTTTATTGTTATTATGATAATTATATTTCTTCATATTTTTTACTTGCTTTCGATGTTAACTATTGTTATTTATGTTTTAAAGGTTTCTAATGAGAATTTTATTAATCAAATTAGAAGTGAAAAAATAATGATTTAGCTAGCAAGGATTTTTTGTTGTTGGGTAAATCACTATTGCCCTTAGATTTTCTCATAATTTTTATTCATAACATTATTTGTGATAATAATAACTTGTGAAAACATCATAGATCTTATTAAGAATGAATCACTCCACAATGATTTAGTCAGTATATTATATATTTTGTTTAAATACATTTTAAAAAATAATTAATTAAATGTGACAATTATAGTTTTTCTCATATTTTTTATTTTTTATTTGAAATATTAGTTTCTATAATAATAACTAGTGAAAACATTATAGATCTTATTAAGAATGAATCACTACACAATGGTTTTGTCAATATGTTATATTTTTTATTTAAATGCGTTTGAAAAATATACAATGAGCTCGCAAGTTTGGTAGTATGCCATGAATTGCTAGTGGTGAATTTTCCATGGGGTGAATTTGTCAACCATTATTCAATTGGTAAGATAGGTCTATTTTTCAATGTGCTATATTTTATACATAATTTCCAAACTAAACCTACTACCAACGATTAAAAAAACTATTATATATTAAGAAATTAGTTCAAATATTTATCTTATGTAAATTTCAACATTTTATTTCTACAATAATAAATTATTGGTAGTGAATAAGAATGAACCATTTATTCAGTTGGTAGGTTGTATTTGTTGTTTGTATATCTATTAGAAAAATCTAGGAACTAGTTAGGTGCTAGTTAGAATTGGAGGATTTAACATAAGATAATATTTGATTTAGGACTAGGGTTCATAAATGCACCAAAAGAGGTAAATCACTTGTTAGGACAATGCATTTATGATGTTAATATAAAGTGACATAAAACATGGAGGTGAAAGAACCAACTTTGTACTTTTCTTCTCTACATTTTTCCCTTGCTTTAGTCTACACATAAATCTAAGTGAGAAAACATTCCAACATAAAAATAAATAAAATTATATGAATTTTTTATACTATTAAAAAACAATTTGTAGATACGCTCATTTTGTCATCATTTTGATCGTGTTTGGGTGTCCATACTTATGTGAGAGAGATCCTATTATTTCTTAAGGAAAACTTAATATAGATTGGTAGTTAAGGAGGCATATTTATCAAATGCACATGAAGGCAAGTCCTAAGATTATGGAAATTAGTTCTTCAAAGGGATAATTATTATTTAATGAAAGTAGAGTGTTTTTAATTTTATTGTTTGACGGTTCAACTCAAGTAGGTGGGATAGAGCTTCATGTGTGAAAAGAGTAGCAAGCTAGGTGGAGGCAATGAGGAACCAAGTATTTGGTGATGATAATATTGTGGAGTGAAGGTACCCTAGTGCTTTATGAAGGGATCATCAACCCTTCTTCAGCAATTAAAATATCTTAGGAATTAAACCCTCTTAAAGGATGGTGATCCAATAATTTGGATGAAGTTAACATTTAACAATCAATGCCATGTCATTGTATCTTGTAGAGATTTTTCAAGTAGTCCAATCAAGGAATTTTCCATCAAACTAGTACAAAAAATATTTTATAAATACTATTAATTTGTATCATTCTTTTGAATGTTTTGGATATTATGGGATGCCTTGGAATCTTGGTTAGTGGATGTGGCAATTTATAGGATTTATTTAACCTATTTGGAGCCTCATAAATTTAGCTATAAATATTGTATTAGTAAACAATGTGAAGATGTAATCAAAAGTGAAATTTGGTTAAATATTTAGGTTTCCCAAAAAATAGTACAATTTTAAAATATTGGCACCTAATTTTATGTTTGGATGGAAAAGCTATGCCCCGTAGAATATCTTGATAAAAGTGGTTATCGAAGTGGTGAGTTGGCATTTTCTTGAGTGATTTAACCACTATTGAAAGGGGTTGAAGAGGCATATTATTTTGAACTTGAAAGTTTAAAAATAGGCTAATCGTCCTATAAGTAGATAGGGAGCCTAAAAAGAAAAAACAAATAATTCTATCTATCTTTTGGTAATAATCTTATATAATTTTGTGTGTTAATTTTAAGGAGTTATTGTAAGTCTTTTGTATTCTCAGAGAAGGTTTAATACTCTTGTTGAGAGCATATAGAGCCATTATGGAGAGTATGTGATTTTTAATTTTTAAAATTTTTTTTTGAGTGTTGTAGAGCCCTTTAGTTATTCTAGAGCCTGTTGAGGCTGAGTTGGCATTTATAAAGCCATAATGCTTCACCTATACATAGTAGAATGGAAAGTAATTTCTTCCTAGACTAGAGATTTTTTACTTAGAGCGGGTTTTGTTTAGGTGAACTTGTATGAGGAATGTCCAAATTTATGGAGCACTACTAAATATTGATGTACGAAACGATAAAATTATGTGTTATAGAGCTCTTCAATGGTGCTAGAGCTGTTAAGGTTGAGTTGGCCTTTGTAAACTCATTGTTCCACTAGAGAATTTATGTCATAAAAAATTGATATTATTTGTGTATGGATCTCTACTATGATGTGTTTTTATTCCTTTTTATATTTGTAATCCATTAAAAATGTAAAGGTAGTTTTAAATTATATTATTAGATCTTGCATTCAAGAATCTATTATTGATGAACTTGTATGATGAATATCCTTCAAATTAATGGAGCACTACTAAATAATTGTATAAATAAAGATAAAAATTATTGAACATACTATATCATTGTAATAACTAATACTTTTTCTAGTATCATATTATACATTCAATAAAGATAAATTTATTAGAAAGAGTGCATGTGAAAGCACCATCAAGCTTATCAAAAATATTGTTTTATAAAAAATGTTAATTAGAAAAAAACATATGCTTAACAAGATTTTGTCTCTTATGCATTGTTGTGCTTGCTAAAATGGGAGGAGAAAGAAAAAGAGTTGAGCCAGAAAGCTTGGAGATTCACAGAAGAAACACTAAAGCGTGGAACAAAGTTAAAAGTGGGGGTGTACTCCCTTTTCTAGAGAAAGTCCATGGGTCTAATCAGGAAGCAACAGAGCTTTTTGAGAAGAATTGGGACAATGGGGAAATGACCCTTTTTGACAGGAAAGTCAAGCTTGATGAAAATCTCATTGCTTAAGTGACTGGTATGTCTACTGAAGGACACAAATTTTTCTGAGACAGAAATTTCTCTGATGAAGCGGTGGTCAGATTTCTGAAGAAAGACAAGGAAAAATTGAAACTTGTGAAATTTTCCAACAGTTACTTCAAGGCCGACACCATTAAAGCTCTATGGAGAAAATTTCTTCGCACTATTATGGAGTATATCACCTCAGATGGTCAGTTCACAAGGGTCTACAACTATCATTTTTCCTTGCTCAATCATTTTCGCTATAAGGTTAGGGTTTCTCTCCCCTACTATTTACTTTGTTCCTTAAGAAAAAGTCTGGAAGACCATAAGAAGAACCCTAAAAGATATCCTATATTACATACTGGTCTGATAAGGTTAATTTTTGAACATTTCCAAAATCTGTCGGCCCCTACTAACTTGGATGCCTCTTCGGTGTCTGAGGAGGATGACACTGAACCTAGCTGTTCAGGGAATATACCAAATTTGAGTCCGATAAGTACGGTCCTAGATCCGCCCTCTATCCAAACTGGCAAGAAAATCCAAATCCATAATCCCTAGCCTATTAAAGTCTGCCCTGCTTGTGAGCCTGGAAGCTCTACTCCCAAAACCAAAGGCGCTGGAAAAAAAATCCCTGTTAAAACCCTTGTTTCATATTTTGAAGATTCTCCTGAATATGAGGATTCTGGAGCAAATAATAATTCTTCCTCTGCTATCCCATCCACAGACAGAGATGTTAGAGTTGGATCCCCTAGAGCCTCTGACTCTGCTAAAAGTTGCCTCAATCTTGATAGGGAACCTACTGCTGATATTTTGGTCATAGCTAGGAATAATGCTGTGGACCATTTGAGTAATAAAGTGATTCTTTCATAAGTAGCCAGTACAAAATTAAAAAGCCCCTCAGGAGATAAAATTGGAAGAAGTGGAAGCTAAGGTTTTTGCGTTATGCAAGAAGGATGAAGAGCATAATGAGAACACTGCTAGTAAGGAGATCTAGGACAATGTGGGTAAGGATAGAAGGATAGAAATTGACTTTGAAAAAATAAAAATTGGCATGAAGGAT
The DNA here is from genome assembly GCA_007258455.2 of Sequoia sempervirens. Taxonomy (NCBI): domain Eukaryota; kingdom Viridiplantae; phylum Streptophyta; class Pinopsida; order Cupressales; family Cupressaceae; genus Sequoia; species Sequoia sempervirens. The sequence continues at coordinate 324,245,800 of VDFB02193867.1, forward strand.
GAAATCAGAACAATAAAAATGGCAAGACATAATCACTATCCATTGTCAAAATGAGATGAAAAAATGGATAAAAAACAGCAGGGGGTCTGGACATTGGAATTTGGAAGGAGTGAAAGAGAAAGGAAGGAACATTGGTTTTAAAAGAGAACGGAGCTAATCACGAAAAGGAAGGCACTACTGCCACAGTTGATTCAAACTTTCAAGAAGGGTGTCCAGGATATGTAGGATGTGGAGGTCGAGACTGAGATTATTTTGAACACTCTAGATTAGTTGTTGTTGGTTTTTTGGTCTACGCTTCGGCTGGTTCTTAGGTTGTCCTTCCTGGGTCTTTTTGGCTGGCTACTGTTTATTTTGGATTTTTCTATTTTTGCAACCTGTTTAATTAGTTGGACTTTTTAGTCCTTTCCTTTTTTATGTTGTAAACTTTGTGGTTGTAAAACCCATTTTTTCCTCTATCAAAAACAATGGGAGGGGAGCGAGACATCAAGAATAAAGCATCATGTACACATAGTCATTGTCAACTAAAAACTTAGAAATATCATCGTGAGAGTATGATTTTATGACAATGAGGCCAACATTTTGGATATGATTTAGATAATTATCATCACGAATTAGTTATTTTTAAATCCATCATTACTATATACAAAGGAGGATATATAGAGATTTTATGTCTAAAGGATACGAATGTAAGTTTTACGTTCAATAATAATTAATTTAGACGTCTAATGGAATTATAAGATAATCAATAATAATTAGATACTAAATTAATTTATGAGTTGAGATTTAAGATACTACGATAAATAGACCATAAAATAAAATGAAATATTGGGGGATTACTATAAATCGGATCGATGTGGATGTTGACTACTATGTTGTTGTGATAGACAATACAAAAATGAAACATTGAATTAGATTTAAGTTCAAAAATTATGATCTAGATCTTGAGTTTAAATGGAATATATATTGAGATCTACACCATGATATGATTGTTGATTTATGCTTCTTGAGGTGAAAACATGGTTCCATTTGACATGAAAGGAAACCAACTTCCTTTATGATACTCAAACCCTTGTAGTTATAGGTTGAAAATAGATAAATAAATAGAAATATTGGATCTTGGTATTTTTTATACATATTAGAATAATAATGATATGTGTAGTCAAGTATGGGAATACAAGATGCTGTGGGTGAACTAAGAGTTTTTTCCTAAGGATGATATGTCCAAATACAATCCTTTGGGCACTTTGTAGATTGAATTTTTTTACATTTGACTTTGATGGATAATAGTTATATATTGGGATTGTTTGCTTTGGAATTTAAAATACTGGAACTCCGCATGATCTAGTCCAGAGGACATGATTGTATATATGATCTAATGTAGGGTCCTAGGAAGTACATCAATATTGATATAGAGTGGAGGATTAAACATGATACAACACAAAAATCAAAACTGAAATTATTATATGTTAAAAGACCCAAATTATATATTAAAAAAATACATTAATAATTTTCATAAAATATATTATAAAAATATAAAAATGAAAGTGTGAAATAAAATTATTTTAGCTTTATGTATTAGTGAATATTACAATTCTTATCGCGATTGGCTGAGACTAGGATAAAGATCACATAAAAGAAAAAAATTGTTTGGAAAAATTGATAGAGTTTCACGGAAAAATTTCTTACAAGCAAAATTTAGACTGCATCCTGAATTTAAAAGTGGATCCAATTAAATACAAAGAGGGTAGCTAATGCCAAGAGGGGGACAGATTTGGGCTGCGTGGGAAGGCAACGTGGGTAACAAGAAGCCACGCCAGGAAGTTCCTGCATAGCCAAAGGTAGAGGAAAGAGGCGCCTACACTGCCTGAGTGAGAGGCAATTATTATTATTTTTAAATAAACATTTAATAAGGGAATCGAGCCTCATCAAGAGCAGATTTAAATAAGGAGAAAAATATTTTAGATGATCGAATATTGTATTGGCAGCCAAAAAAAGAAAAGAATAGAGATGCTAATACAGATTGTGTCACATAACTTTGGAAATTTTCACTTTATTTCATAAAAAATTAATGTATGTGTAGATACTGAAAAATGTTTTAAGTCTCTAAACATCATTTTCTATAATAATTTCCCTTCTTCCTTGTATAATTGAACAATTTTAATTATGTGATTATTGTTTAAGATCATTTTTTTCTATTAATTAAATTATTTTAATTATTTGATTATTTAATTTAATTACATCACTAATTAATCTTTTCATTCCTTAATTAAATAAATTCTCATTTATTTAATTATTTATTTTATTTTTCCTACTATAATTAAATAATTATTTTAATTATTTAATTATTTATTAGTCTTTTTTTTCACAATTAAATAAATCCTATTTATTTAATTTTCACTTTTTCCCCACTATTAAATAATATTTTAATTATTTATTTATTTGTCATTTTCCTCTACTTTTAATCAGACAAAGTAATTTTAATTAAAAGTCAACATTTCCCTCTTTAGCTATAATTAAATAATAATTATTCAATTATTTATTTTCCCTCCTAAATTAAATAATTTTATAATTATTTAATTTACTCCATCAACCTCTTTTTCTTATCAAATCTTATCTTCTATCACAATTAACCTCCACCCTTCACAAGGTTTCATTACCTGTTAATGTCCAATATCCAGCCTTAATTAAACCCTAATTTTGCCCTAACCTTATTTTCTTGCTTGTCAAAGCAATCTCATCCATTGATCTTCATCATTTAATCTTGGCCCTTCATTTTGAATTGGTTTTCTATAAAATATACATTTCATCTTTATTTTAGACCCTATTCCATTCTATTCTACTCTAGCTAGACAACCACTTTCTTTGATATTTTGCAACCATTATCACTAGGCTATTTTTGCATACTATAAATCTGAGGGAAAGCAAGCATATAAAGCAAAATGAAGAAGATCATTGAAGGTGACTTAACCATGACATATGAATTGTGATAATATTGCTTTATTATTTTTTGTGTTTCTATATTCATTTATGCTTCATTCTTGAACTAGGGTCTTTAGGCATAATAGCTGACACATCTGTGTGCATTCCTTCGCTATCATCTTCCCTCGTCTGCTTACCTAGATTGATCTTTGTGATTTGGTAATTTGTAGGCAAGAACTTCCTATCATATTTATCAGCTAGTGGTGTTGAAATTTTAGCTATTCTTTGCTCTCGAAGCTTCCACAGTGATAGTTGAGAAAGTCCTTGGCTTTTTCTTGGCATATGGGAATCAATCATGGGAGCGATGGCAGCGAAAAACTTAGAGACAAGTTTTAAAATGATAATGTTTTTGATTATCATCAACAGCAGATAATTGGGCACCAAGTAAAATGGAGATTGTGAATTCTGACCTGATTGCTTCTTTACGATGGATTTGATTTTTTTTTTTTTTGTTATTATAGTTACCTAAGTTTGTACAAATGTTGGTTACATGTGGCTGCTTAGATAATCTTTACCCAAGTTGGTCTATTTAGAATGCGCTAGTTAAGCCAGCCCCAGTCTCATAGACTGTTTTATATGATGAAGGATATTCAAACCTCTTTTACTCACTATATGAATGGCCCCAACTTTCTTTTAAGTGATGTACTAACTTTTAGATATATTTGTTGTGCTAACTTGTTTTTCTTACATTGTGCAGGCTTTGTCATAATGGAAAGTGTTAGGGGGTGAAAAAAGAATAAACCAGGAGGAGAATCCTTCTGAATTGAATGATATTGGACATGCAGCAGAGATACTAATGGATCTGAGTAGAGCTAACCCAAACACATCTAAAGATGATGGTAAGAGAGTTAGGGGTAGAAAAGGTGGCCTATTCAATGGAGTCACTGATACCCGTGGCCGTTGGCAAGCCAATAAATGGTATTTTATTAATTTTCTCTCTGTTTATTTTTTTTATGTGCTAGCTTCTAATTAAAATATAATGTATTGAACAGTATATCATTATATCTTTCTTCAAGAAAAATATCTGTCAAGATTTTTATATCAATACTTTAGGTCATATTGTCTAGTTCATATTTAGGATTTTTTCATTTTTCTGTGGGTTAATATTTCAAGTCATATTGTCTAAGCTCATATTCGGGATGATTCCATTTTTCTGTTGGTTAATTTTTTATGGCTCAAAGGTTAATTGGAAACTTTCTGGGTGATGTTAAGAGAGTTCAATAATAATGAATTCCTGAAATGTCTAACAAACAATATATTTCACTACAAAAAACACTAATAATGTTTGAATGCCATTTGTTTGCAGGCTTAAAAATCATAAACATCAACTAAATTTGGTGAGTTTACAATGTTAGTTATTTTTTTTTTTAAAAATTGAATGTGTAGGATTTTTTAATAAAAAGGTTAATAATAGAGAGAGTTTCATTATTTTGAGTGATATATATTATTAATTATTAATCAAGATCAAATAATATGTTTTTGATAAAAGGAAAAAAATGGTTTTACAGGGACCCAAAATCACAAAGTTTACAACAAAAGATAGGAAAAAAAATAAAAATCCAACGAATTAAACAGGCTGCAATAAAAGAAAAATCTTGAATAAATAGCAGCCAAAGCCAGTGAAACGCAAACTAAATAATATGTTAATAAAATAGATTTTAAGAAAATTTTAATTATAAAACCTTTCAACAAATAAATTATAGAAATTTAAATTTTTAAATATTTTTTATATCTTATATTTTCAAATTTTCAAATTTTCAAATGTATTAAAAATCATATTTTATTATATTAGAATATACTGTAAAAATAAATATAATATATTATTAAAAACTTAATATAAATATCCATTTCATAAAAAAAAATTGTATAATTTTAATAAATTTCCTTTTATTTTAATGTTAGGTCGACATTTTATTGCTAAGGCTACCGCAAGGTCAGTGTTCTAAAATTTCTGCTTCATATTTTATGATTAATATTGGTTACATGTAGTTTATTGTATATCTGTTATAAACAATTAGTATGCAGGTCCTCGGACAAAGCTATGTTAGTCACAAATGATCGAGACGGGAGGTTAAATTATCTTGAAACAGATTATGACATGAATTTAATAAAAGAAGTTGGTTACAACAATTTTGAAACAATATGTTAAGTATGTCACTTCTTTACATTCTTGAGCTTATTCATTTTCACTGGTTTTGCAGTGGAGAAAGGTGTTTAATGTTGATGTGAACAAATTTGTAAGCGGATGTTCAAAAGGTTGTACTAAAGAGTTAAATAATAAAGTTGGGCATGAACTTCTGGAATTGATAACTGAAAAGAAAATGTTGGAGATGAGGAGACATTGAAATTACAAGAATTGATCTCATTTTGTATGTAGGTGCTTTAATACATGAGTTTTACTTACATATGTGGGCTTGTACCTGCCTGCTTTAAAAAAATATTTTCAATATACATACATTTTCTTAATAATTATATGAGCTTGTAACTGTTTGTAATTATAAAGATATTTTTTTCTGATTGTTTCAAATACACTTCTTCTTCTAAAACCCTTCAAAAATATTAATTTGACATACATCTAATAAATTTTTGAGTTATTTATGTTGCTATGGGTAAGACCATTCTAACTATATCAAGCCTTTTAATCGGTGCAAATTGTTAGCAAATAATGTATAATGTATTACTTTGTAGTGTGTGGGTGTATGTAATTGTTCAACCGCCCCTCTTCTATGCTCAGCCGCTTCCCTTCCTCTGCTATATATGGACCTGTTATTTCGAATAATAAGATATCCAGTTTTTATTCATTTTATATCATATGTTATCAGAGCTGCGTTCTATGCTGGAAATATAATTTTAACTACACCTATTTGCCCTGTCCTCTCGATGTCAGTCTCCGTATCAGCATTGTATCATAGTCAATCTCAGCATTAAAGACAAATATTGAGAATAGATTTTGGCAAAGATTTGATTTGATTACTTATTTACTCATGCTAACTTTCACACATTTTCTGGGTGTTCCAAAATATAATATATTCAGTCCTGTCTCCTTCAGTCATGCTTAATTCTCTATATATTGTATGAGTCTTGTTTTGTATGCACTCCCAAATGGTGTCCAGCTCGGCAGAGCTGTAAAGATAGAGAATGGTAGTTACGTGTTGATGTCTGAAAGAGCAGAAGCTTGAGTAATGTCATCAGAATGTTTAATGAGCAGCAAATCAGAAGATTTATAAAATCATATATGCAATGTTTTTTATTTAATCAATATATAGTTTTAGGTCTGTGTTTTCTATTTTTCTCCTACCATTGCATTCCTAAGCCTAGGTTGGAGATAGAATAAGAGATCCCTACCTTTTCAAATTGAAGTAGTCCGCCCAGCTGAAGATAGTTAATTAATGCAAAGTGCAAGAGTTTCTTGAATTGCTGCTGAAATAGTTGTTCAAAGCTATTTGAAGATTGCATCTCACCCAAAGGATCACAGGGAAATAAAGAGTGATCACTGCCGTTAAAGTGTGGTGTATATAGCTGCTTAGCAGCCAAATTTAGAACATGGTATTACTCATAAAGAGGGTGACTCGCTACAAGTTCTATGCAGTTAATAATCACTGAAGATGCTGTCAAAGGAGGGGCTGCCATTTAAGCTATGATCAAAGCAATCAAGAAGTTTTTCTTAGTGTTTAACAAAGAGTTGGCCATTGCTCGAAGGAATGAGATCTGCCGAAGATCGTTGGAGCTGATGAGAAACTGCATGAGGCTGAGCAGGGTAATCACTGTGTTATGAATATTGATTTGCAAATTATAAGCCGCCTGTTGTTAGAATAAACAAAGGTGTTGCCAGTTAGCCGCCGGCAACAAAGTTGTCGCTATTCAACTTTGTTGTGCAGCAAAAGTAGCCGATGCAGAGTTTAAGAGAATTCATAGTTTTTAGGAGTCATTGTGTGCATGAGGAGATGCCTAGAATTTAAGGATGTTGTTTGCAGTTTTAAAGCAAAATAAAAAGCAGTCAGAAGCTAGCTGCCAGTCAAGATCAGTGTTTGAAGGAGTTTGATATTATGGCTGAAGCCATATCGCATCGTTTGTGAAGTCCCCTAGAAAGAAAGAGATCGCAGAAATGAGAGACAAAACTATCTGAAGGAAGATCGGATAGTACAGCCGTAACTGTTGCATAGGAAAAGGAGATAGTGGCCAAGAGGAGCCAACTTAAAGCAAGTGAAAGAAGTCATGAGTTTGAAGATAAGGAAAATAGTTAGCTCTTGCTAAACTATGAAAATCAGGAGAAAATGCATGCGATAAGAAAGGAGAAAAAAAAAGTGGTGAAAAAGTCTGAAGACCTGGCTACAGCTCCTGGTCAAAGACAAAAGGTGGGTCGTTGCTTGTTAGTTTGTTGGTTTAAGGTAGTAGTCGCTGGTTGGAGGATGCTCTGCTGATTAGAAGGGTTGATGGGTTTGTTCACAGATTTTGTTGGAAGACAAAGAACGCTGGTCAAAGGTTAGGTTCAGCTCAAAGGTAGTTGCAGAGCAATGGTAAAAAAATATTCAGATAGATTTTATTTTGAAAATTATTGAATGTTATAAAGAAGTTGCAAAGAGAAGTTTTTTTTTTGTCTTTTGAAATGGAAGAGAGATTGAAGTTGTCCAATAAGAGAAATTGTAAGAAGATAGATCATCGTCTAGAGGGAGGCTAGTGTATGGATGAAATAATAGTTTTGTCAAGAAAGAAGAGCTGTTAAAGGAGATTAGAAGATCAGAGGATAACATTATGTATTTTTGTGAATAAGGCCAATAGAACAGACTAAAGTTAGGATCCCCGAGCACCAGTAGTGTAGTTCAAAGGGAGGCGTCAAGGAGAGCAATTGTATCACACCTAAACTTATAATCGACTAGTGAAAAGAAGATCAGAGCTCGTGGTTAGAGCATCCCAACAGAAAATTGGGATTTCCTAGGTTTGATCCATAAAATTTGAAGATTACAGATTTGAAGCATCAATGAAAAAAATTCATAGTTGAGATTAAGGGGGAGTGTTGGAAATATAATCTCAACTACTTCTATTTGTCTTGTCCTCTCCATGTTAGTCTCCATATCAAAATTGGATCGCAATCAATCTAAGCATTAAAGACAAATATTGAGGATAGATTTTGGCATATATTTCATTTGATTACATATTTACTCATGCAAGCTTTCACATGTTTTGTGGGTTTTTCGAAATATATTATATTCAATCATTTTTCCTTTGGTGATGCTTGATTCTCTATATATTTTATGAGTTTTATTTTGTGTGCACTTCCAAATGGAGTCCAGCTCCACAAAACTGTAAAGCATAAATAATGGTAGTGGCATGTTGATATTTGAAAGAGCAGGAGCTCCAACAATGTCATGAGAATGTAGTGATAGTTGTTTGAATGAGAAGTACCTCAAAAGATCTAGAAAAGATCTATGTAATAGTTTTATTCAATTAATATATATTATTATGTCTTTGTTTTCTATTTTTCTCCTACCATTGCATTCCTACATTCTAGAGGAGGTGGAAAATGTAGCAATCATGGCATGGTGATCATACTGTGAGGTATAGAACAACTTGTTGCTGTAAAGTGAATGGAAGATTATTAGAGATGTTTTGAGGCCAGTCTAAAGCATGAAGGAATTCATGTAGAAAAATGCTTGCACGTAGGAGCTACTAGAACAATCATATTTGTTTGTAATGAATAGAGCCCTGAGATCATTGTCTTTGTCTGTTGTTGTTTAATAAAGCATGAGGGTCGAGGACACAACTTGGAGGGTGGTTCCAATAACTACTATCTATGGTTTAATTGTTCATGGGAGGATGAACTCGAGTATAGAAAAAATGCCTAATTATATAGGCAAGAGAGAAAACCTAAAATGCATGAGATGTTGCCATGTGTCACGATCTAACAACATGTGACAACATGTGAACCCTACCTAGGAAATTATTAAATGTTGAGATAAGTTCTAGAAGGACAACTCATCTTCTAAAAGGAATCTTATCCCTACAAACATGGAAGGGGGCATTACCCCATTATTAAATGATTTATTAAAAAGTAACCTAGGACTAAATGATGCAAGACCTAAGTTAACTTATGCTAGTGTAATAAATAATTAATTATAGTAACAAGGGATTTGGCCTTTTCTAAACAAGGGTTTTAATGCTAGCATTCCATTCGTACAAGATGATCCATGTGGCAAGAGACCATTGCTGCCCTTCTCATCGAAACCATCCACGTGATACTTGTCTTTCAACGAATACCCATTCTTATATCCCTAGAAGTTGTTTGGCTTTAGCATGTTACCGATTGGGTCCTTCCCTTAGGTGATTACTTTTTCCCACAAGACAGGCCCTCTAAGACAAACAAAAGCAAGCACACATATTTGTAGTTTGATCAACTTTTGTTTAGAAACAAAGAGAGAACACATGCAACATGTTCCACTCGCACTCGCAAGATGTTTTGTTCAATTTTAAACCCAAATTAAAATGTGGAGGGAATGATTTTAACAACTTAATATCACAAAAAGACTTTTGATTCTCAAGATTGTTGTGAAGTACGAGAGAAGTGCATACGCCTTTTTAATGATATTACTTTGTGAAAAATATTACAAGACATAAAAGGCACATATTCATTTTAACTTTCAATGCAAGAATGGATTCTTTCTAAGAACTGAAATTAAAGTGTGAACTTTGATTGTTCAATTTTTAGATCCAAAATTGAAATCTAATAAGTGTGTAAGCTCAATTTTATCCAACCTAAAGAGATCAAATCAATGGTTAATTTTAAACCCCAAAATGAAAGTGAGTTTGTCTAAAACAAAAAATGAAAGTAGAAATGAATGCCTTGGACTATTACAATAAGCATTAAAAAATTATTTTCTCAAGTTTAAGTTCAATTGTCCAACTTGAATGTGCTTGATATTTTGATTCTTATGCGAGAGAGACCACCATTGTTTCCTTATGCGAACTAAAAACAAAAACCCATATGTTAGAGCTATATGTCATCAAATTGTAAAACCACTTTTAATACTGAGAAAAGAATGATAATAGAAAACCCCCTTTCTATTTTTGTAGACATGCAAAATTAGCATCATGCATTTAATTAGGTCCATTCATCAAGTAAACCAAGTTCACATTCATCCGCTCATAAACTTAATCAAGTTCATTAAATCCATTCATTAGGCAAATCGGGTTCATTTAATTCAATCTCTAAAGATTATCCACTTAAATTAAATAAATTAACTTTATTTAATTTAAGCCTATAATTCCCTCTTTGATTAAATAAATCAAGACTTTATTTAATTAAATCTCAAAAATCACCTTCCATCCCTTTTGATTTAAATAAATCAAAGTATTTAAATCAAATAAGTCAAAATCACCTAATCATCACCTAAGCTAATCTAATCCTAATTAACCTAATCGAACCACCCATCACATCCTCTAGCTTTTCCCACTTCCACCAATAAATCATTTTATCTCATTTATAAATTCATCATTTTCTTTCGACTTGGCATAAAAATGGAATATTCCCTCAAGTTTGAAAATGAAGACAAGTTGACTTGTCCCTTCCAACATAGCAATAACTTCTCTCTTACATGTCCCCCTCTCAACATTTAATTCACAAATTCAAATTTGAATCTCCCCCTCTTGGGCACATTGGCCAAAACTTGCACATTCCTCAACCTATGACAAGTTGACAAGTGGCTTCATTCCATTGGCCAAATCATTATCCCACATTGCTCTATCTTGATCTCTCTTCCAACTTGAAAATATATAAATGAAAGGCCTCATTCTTCATCAATTTATCTACACTCTCATGCAAAGTTACTCTCTTAAATTAAGAACTAATTTTTCCCATCACCATTGCATTGCATCTTGTGAGTTTTAGCAAGGATTGGGAAAGAGTCATTTGCACATTTGACACCAATCCAATATGGAATAGGTACTTGTCTTGCTTCTATATGTTTATTTGATCTTCTTTGTTATTTGTTTGCATCTTGGGAGCATGACTTTGTTATTTCATAGAAACATTTGATGAATTTGCACGACTAACCCATGTTTGAGGTTTTAGAGTTTTGCAAATTTTATGGCGCTTCATAATGGTGCTAGAAGGAGGGCTCTCAACAAGTTGTATTTTTCTCTATTGAGTACATGCAGATTTGTTGATTTATGTAACGCCCCGCCGTGCGAACCCCAAAGGACAATTACACAACAATTACAGCACAATTTTTTTTTAAAAGTTAACATGACATACATTTAATACACTTTAAGTCATAACATGAATTTCATTTAAATAGATTTATTAACACATACATCCCTTGGGGTACACGAAGAGTCATTACGCGACTTAGATCCATACAACAACAATAAAGAATAAAATCCAAAGATATAAAGTAAACACTATCAAATGTAACACATACGTAATAAATCATTGATAAGAAACCATCTACGTACATAAATACCACATATGCAAGATTAACTTAACGCATTGAACAACAACTTCCATGGCCAATATCCACATAAGATTTATCGTTACATTACAGTACAAAGTTTGAGATGTACAATAATACAAAAGTGTTTCCAACATAAATGGAAACCATACACAATATAACGTGATACAAATAAACCGAGGAATACCAAGTATCATAACTGGCTCCAAGTCATATACAACTCTGAAGTCGCTCCAACGGTACCAATCCACACTTCTCAATCCTCGACTAGGAACCCAATGGGGTGCTTAGCACGTTCCACCCGACCATGTGAGTCCGAAGACCCACCCCCCATGCTAGGAGCGAACAAGAAAGAGACCTCAACCAAAAACATCCAAACAGGGAACCACAAGACTCAACGTCATACGTCATACAAAAGTATCATAACACTCAGGAATTACAATGACATAATCAACCACATCCAAGAGTCATAAATCTCATCACATAAATCAAAGCAATGACCAATAAATAAGTAACCAAAGGATGCTCATCAAACTGAATTAATAAACATAATACCAATCCAAATTGCAACTAACCAATACAATAACATCATATCACAGTACCAAAAGAGTACAAGGTCATAAGTCAAATATCGATGAGATCATACAAGACCACAAAGTACACCAAAGACAAAATAGGGTAAAACCATAAATCATTACAAACAACTATATTTCATCAATACAAGACAAAGAACCACTTCCAGAGGATTTCCAAAGAAGCAACATAATAAGGAGTGTTAGAGGAGAGTGTCATCGCATGGCTTAACATGGATTCTCCAGGCTACCTATTGCAAGGTACCGCCTCCATCTGCTGACAGATTATCCAGGCAACCAAGCACTAGGAACCGCTTCCATCTATGGTTATCCAGGCTACCTATCTCAAGGAACCGCCCCATAGGGTTGCTCATGCGGAACCGTTAACCTTTCGTGAAGACAAGGCAACGATCTTGCCAACCACTGCCTTCTCAATCCCCTTTAGTCTGTGGTAGCACTAAAAGGCGGATGAGGCATCATTATCTTTTTAATGTGATTCTACCCACCCCCTAGTTAATTACTTAGGTTTTCACTTATTAATCACACTCTAACAAGGGCTATCATGGCGCCCCTTTGTGCACCGACCACCCACTTAGAGCCACTCTCACTCTAGACACTCAAAACATAAAAACCAAACTCCAATGGTTGTACAACATAACAAGAACATTATATCACAACAGAGAAGCATGCGAGGCATTACCCATCTCGCTAACAAGTACAACATCAGAGTCTCACAAAGTCTCAAACAAATCCCATACAACCTTTTCAAAATCATGAAACCAAAACACTTGCCACAGCAAGGGCACATAAAAAGAGCACATTGACCAACCATAGAAAACAAGCCTCTAGAAGACTCTCAAAGGTTACACTAGGGTTTCCCATCAAATAACTGACAACAATAAATTGCAAGACCTCAAAGAACTATTTCCAAATCAAATATAATGAGTGAATAAACCAAAATAAGATCAACAACTCCATCCAGACTACATACTTAACTTCAATACAGAATAAATCAGAAATTCAAGAAGATCAACTATCCACAACTCATAAACGAAACACCAATTCTCAATTACATTGCAACACAATTTAAATGACAAAGGATTCCTTAAATCAACATTAATCTCCAAAAGCATTCACACCAACACGGAACCATCCAGAAACAATCCTTCAACAACAGAGGTAAAAGCATAAAACCAGGCATCCAAGGGAGAGCTCCATTTCCTCCTCACAAGATACTCGTGCAGCTGGTAAACAAATGACCTTGATAAAAATCAACCAACATGACAACAATGTAATTAAATGTTTCAGAAATACAATAAAAGTGGGAAGATTGCATACAACAAGAAGCATAAACTTATCACAACCAAGCATCACATTTGTATCCAAAATTCTCCACCACAAAATCAAATATGAACTCAATGATCAAGATCACCTATGGAAACTAAACAACTCAAGAGATACATTGAAATAAATTCATCATAACAATCCTCAAACACGGGGATACACTTAATGAATAATAATAAACACACAAACACTTTCTATCCATCCGCGAGGACCAAAATCTAATCACAACTTTATGACACAAAAGAGCTCCATCCATAAACAAAACTCAAATAAAGTAAAATAAAAATACATAATCATCTTGACACAAATCAACTGGCTCGAACCATCAAGTCAATCATGAAACAAGTAAGCATCCATATAGAGAATTTACGAAAAAGAGAATAAGGAGATAGTCATCTTTTAGAAAATCATCTAATTCACATAATCCCTACATCTATCCAAAAATAAACAGTCAACTCTACAACCATCTACTCTCCTAATTACCAAAATAAAACTATCTTAACCAAGCAATTTTCTTATTTTCAACATATCCCTATCTACTTCATAAACTTATAAATATAAAACAATCACACTAATATTCACGTCACACAATTACATGAATGAATGTTTATACAAAAATGTTCATTTCATATAACGATTCCTAGGTCTTAAAAATAATATGAAAGATTCCATTACCCATTTTCCAAGTTATCCATTAGCCAAACATAAAAGCATGCGAGGAGAAAGATATTAAGATAACATTTATTTAATTCTAAAACTAAGAGAAATATAACGAATTAAAAGATATCACGAAATTAGTACTATAAAAATTAAATTACCAAATAAGAGAACATATAAGAAAAGGTCAATATATACTTCATATTTTAATTTTCATTATATTAAAATAAATCTCAAGTCTAAATTAGATACAATGATTAATAATATTCTAAAAGAACATATGTTTCCTCTTAAAGTAACAAATGTGAGGATTCTATACTTCACCATCCTTAATAAATGATGACTAACTACGCGACAAGATTTCAACAATTAATAACTTTTTTTATTCAAAAACAAGATCCTTTACTTATATATCCCCTCAACAAATATCCAACCTATTCATATTATAAGCTTTTAATATTGAAATCATTCCCCTGCAACTCATTTACCTATTACCTATTAAAACAAATAACTTTCATATGTTTCTATTGTATTTATTTTATGAATCTGTCGAAGATAACTCTTTCCCTATTAAACATTCTAGTTTATGGACCAGCTTAACTAATTAATCACCTAAAATAAAATTACATTTTTACTTAATTCACTATCTCACAGAACATTCTAACACTCGATTCATATTTTACTTTTACACCACTATAAAATCATAAACAAAATAATTAAAGAAATTATACATATTTTATAAACATATTATATAAATACGAACCATTTTCTTTTGAATAATACTCATCATACAAATCTACTTATATATTGAAATATTCTCATAAATTCTAAATATAAAAGACTACCTTCACTCAAATCTTTTAACCTATAATTATGTATCTATACTTGTTTATATAACCATATGCGTATATATATATATATATATATATATATATATAATAAAAAGAATAGTAATCTAAAAGGTATAAAGTCAAAATAAATAAAGGTCGCTCATATATGTAGTTGGTAATTCAACATTTTACCGCCTCTAAAATACATCGGCTTGGCAACATAAGGCAGGCAATGTATGTTCAGATTTAACGCTTTCCATGTTTTCTGTTTTATATTATTATGATTATTGAAAGTTTTCTACTGTTATGAATACCATAATTTATTTCATCATTTTCAATATCCATACCAGAATGGGCGCAACTCACAGACATTTCTGTTCGGTCGCCATAACTCAGACAGGTTGACAAAGAAATCAGAGAGGCTATTTAATTCTGTACAATGTTTCAACTCTAATTACCATAACAGTGACAGGTTGTCAGGTATAACAGAATGTGAATATTGGAATTTGGAAATATCGCAATTTACTTGCATTATTATCAAATCCCGAATGTTATCCGCAAGACTAAAGGGAAAAAACAAAGATGAGGCGCAAGTACGTGACTTAAGGGAAGGAGAATTATGGTTCAACTTTTTTTTTTTTTTTTTAAAATGCATCTCTGCTGCTGGCGAGTTTCCACGGCGCGCTCAAGTTTGCAGTTTGGAAATTAAACCTCACCACAATCAAGGGGAGCCCCCTACTATGCTAGTACATTGACAATATTTATTTTTAAGTGCAGCAACTGCGATAGATTGATAGCAGAATCAAACAGGTTATTTAAAATTTATAAACTTCCTTTTGAGTTCCAGTGCGCCACTAAGTCCAGAGGGATTATTTAATTTACTATACCTTTGCAAATCGACAAGTTACAGCTGTGACGGGCACCAGGAAGAATATTTAACCCTTTAAACTTTCTATTATAACACGGGAATCCCACCACATTGAGAGAGATGAAATAATTTATCAAACATAGTGTATACTATGCTGGCGTATGGAGCAATATTCTAGAAATTGACCTAACCAAAGTTCAACAATGGACAGTTTCGCGAATACGCAACCATACATTATCTTTTAGAAATTACAAAAGAACGAATCAAATCCAATATCAATCTATGTAAATATAAATATTTATTCAAAATAAAAGCATTTCGTACAATAAAATTAAACAATATAATTCACGGTATTACAATCCAGCCTATCGTCCACAGGGTAAAAATAACACTCTTCTGTTCTAAACGAAGACTACCCAATCTCACAAATTAAAAACACTTCCCAGTAAAATAAAAGGAATAATTACATTTACCAAAATTATATATATATACGACAGTGAATCCGCGGAGATAAGAATAAATAAGTAAATGTACCTAATTTAACTCTGGTTCACAGTCCCCAAAACCAATATTTTGTTTTAACAAAAGAACTTCCCAGACCTAGGTAAAAACTCAATTACCTATTACAATTCTTTGTCAATTATATTATTTTTTTAAAAAAAATTAAATTGCATTAGGGAAGTTTACACAGTGTTTTTCATTGGTTTTAAATGAACAACTTGCAAGATCTCAACCAACAAATAGTGCAGCCAAATAAAATCAAAAACATAACAATTAGAATAGAAATCTCGAAAGGCACCTGGCGTCCTACGGCTGAAGAAGAACCCAACCCCATGATTTCCTTCTCCTTTCCAATACTGTAACTTTGTTTCCGAAAACCAAAAATTCCCAAACAAATTTTTTTTTTTCCCCCAAAAGAAAAATCTCCCCTCTACCTCCTTTCTCCTCTCGTAAAAAGATAAAAAAAAAAAGAATAACTAACTTCATTCCCCGAATAACTCCCACCAGTTTCTCTAGTTTTAATTATTTATTATTATTATAATTTATTTATTTAACTTTAAACAATAATTTCTTTTGTTTTAAAATTACTTCCATTTAATTCTAAATTTAATTAAAACAAACTTTTATAAGAATTAACTTTTAACTAAAATATAATTAAACCTCAATTCTTACTCACTCATAATTAGTAAAAAGTAACTTTAATTTAATCTTTTAACTCCAACACAATTAAATTAACAATCACCCACCATAACAAATTAAATAAACCATTTAATTCAAACACAACCGAAAAATAAGACAAATTCAAATCAACACATGACTCGACAACCTCATACAAAATGACGGACTTGGGTGGGGAAATTCTTTCATAACCTCTAATTATATTAAAACATTTATTTAATTATTTATTTTCTTTTAATTAACCACTATACCTTTTAACTTTATAATCCTATTTAAATGTCGTAATTTGATCAACAACATTTATCGACCAGAATAAATAAAATGCACTCAAAGTCCAACAATACCTGACCTCACAACGATTTGAAATGCATTACAAAGACAATGCAAATGGAGGGCACTACAATTTATCTCTGCATTTTGATATATAGTTGGCCTCTCTATATTTCTTGTGATACCTTTTTTCTTGCCAGTTGATAAGCTTACATTTGCAGGTTTTGTGATTGTCTGTTATAAGATTTAAGGAACTACTTTCAAAACAACAAAACATAGTTTGATGAAATTAGAGAGATTCTTATCTCTTTAATGAAATTAAAATTTTGAATCTTTCATATGATCCCAAACATAGTTTGATAAGTAATTCTTCATTTTGCATGTTGGGGATTTTTTTGGATTACCTGACTTACAAACTCTATGAACTATATTGTTCCGCTTGCTTGAAAATTTATCCTGTGTATTAGTGCATTGATATACACTCCAAATCCTTGCGTAATGGTGTATTGTTTCACTGATACCTGTGATTTGTAGATAATTAGGAATGTTGTGTTTATATGGTAAAGAAGATTGGTATTAAATCTTCTTTGTCTTGAGAATCAGGAAGGAAACAACACAATATGGCATTTTTTGATAGAAATTCAATTTGATCCTCTAACAACATTTAGATCCTTTATTGATTGTGATTTTTTGTTTATTGCAACACTTACTCCTGTGCATGTACTACTATTTGCTTGCATTTATTCTCTATACACATTTTGATGTCTTTCTGACTGTTATTAAACACCACTTCCTGTGTAGTTATGTCTATCTCTGGGTGACCTTGTTTTAGATTATTTTCTTATGATGCACTAACTGTGAGATTCTTTGATTACTAAGACTTATAGCAAGGATCATTTTTTTGTTGTAAGGTCATAATATTGTAGCAAGGGAACTGACAAAGAGCATTCATACATATGTTGTAATCAGTGAATAAATTTCTTTTGGGCGGCCAGTGTATAAAACACATCATTAATACGAGAAACTTGAAGCATACGGAATATGATTTAAGTAAGTTTGTGGTCTTTCTTTAAGTCAATCGCAAAGAAGTATTCTCCCTGTGATTAATCCGCTTTTATATTTGACTTGTCTTTTGTTAATCTATTTTTTAAAGCTTTTTTTTCATAGTGATAGATGAAGCATTTAAATAGAAAATTTATGGAGACATCTGCAATTTAGGGGTGTTGCTATCCATCTCAGATGCCTTTGCAGTCGGGTACATCTAATTTGATACCAAAGAATTGAATAGTAGATAAGTAGGTCTTCCTCGTCTACTCTAAAATTCTAAAAGTGTATATGAAGTGCCAGGAACAAGAGTACGTTATCTTATACAAAAAAAAATTCATAGCAAAAAATCAAACTTAGACTGCCGAAGTACACAAACGACAGACATTTACTAATAGTAAAGGATCGGCTAAAAAATCGCGAGTGAAGATTATGGTAGTTGGCTTCACACCTGATGTTTGTATTCGAGTGGAAGCTTATCTTTCTTATTGTTTGTCCCTTATGGAGGTTGTCTTAATAATCACCGCTTGTTGCATGTGTAAGCCTATGCTTGCTTGTTGCTTGCTCAATAAATGTTGTTGTTGTCATGTTACAGATTCACATTTATCACTACTCCTATCGCTTCTCATCCATCATCATCCTTTTCATGATAGTAACTCCATCTTATAATCTAGGGTAGCACTCAGTCAACTCTCCATATGCTTATTTATCACCCTTGTCTAGTCTGTCACCTTGCATGTGAAATGGTAGATTCAACCTAGTTATCTAGTATCTTATCAGGCAATGTCTTTAATTCAAGCAGGTGAATCTAGGCATCATGATTTCGGTTGGTTTAGGAATTAATTATAAACCACGCTGATTGTAATGTGTCTATTTTTACTCTGCGCAGCATGAGATGCTCACCTTATTTTTCTACCACTGGGTAGAGTGTTATTGTTGGAGCCTTTAATGTTCACTATCCGTCTAACCTGATGTTCTTCTCATAGACTTCCTAATTTATGCTATTCTCTATTGAAACAGATGCATTCCATGGAATTAGTTAAAGGAGTAAATTCATAGACATCACAATTAAAGGTCAAGGAAGTTATGTCTTGAAGTTACTCATTTCTAGTTTTAGGGGTATCTTGTTGATTCATTTATGACATTCTATAGGATTGAAAAAATATTTACTTGTCCAGATTTGGTGGTTTTAATTTGTCTAATTGAAATTGTAAGAACCTTTTTTATATATTTTAACTAGGGGTTTAAATATTATAAAGAAAAAAATTGTGTTGATGAGTTATTCATTAGTTAAAAAACCATTAATTTTTTGCAATAGAGATCATTTTATTGTTTGAAATTAATGATTTTAATTAAATAATTTAATCCTCACGATGTTTTTTGTTTATAGTTACAAGAAAAGTAAAAGGAAAACGAAGGAAAGTGAAGAAGGAAAATGAGGTAAAAGAAGGAAAAGAAAAAGGTGTTGGTATGTGGTGTGATCACCGAAAAAGGGAAAAATCAATAAAAAAGAAAAAATCCGATTTTGTAGAACCCTAAAATCTGGAAGCTTCTAAGCTTGTTAAAAAGGGGTTCGGATGGGTATTACTGTATGATGAAAAACACGTTTATTTGCAAGATTGTAATAGGTTTTTACACTAGATAATAAAAGTATTGGATGGCTGTGGTTTGGTGGATGTAGCGTGGATTGGGTGAACCACGTTAAATTCTTTGTGTTATGATTTATTCTATGTGTTTTAGTTTCTCTGTTTATTATTTAAATCTACATTTAATTGTTAGATATTTTCCATTTCTAACCCTAACAAAAGGAAATGTACAAGGATAATGAAGTACAACAAAGGTAAAAGAAGGAAAGCGAAGAAGGGAGACGAAGGAAAACAAAAAGAAAGAGAAGCATAAGGAAGATATTTTGCAAGATCAAAGTGTTTTTTGAACACTTTAGTGTTTGTTTAACACTTTTTCACGAAATTGTTATCTCTTCTTTCTTAGGACACTAATTCTCATTTGGGTTTAAAGAGAATCTTTCCAATTTGGTTTAAAACAAACATTAGGAATACAACTTACTAAAGTTTGTTTTGGGTTAACAATTGAACAAAATGTCTCTCATTTGTCATTTGGTGTTATAAAAAGAACTCAAATTTTGCTTTGTGGATTTAAAAAGAACAAGTGCAACTTTGTTTTTGTGAGAGCTTACTTGAACTAACATCATTGAAAAAGGATGTATGCGCTTCTCTCGTGCTTTATAGAGATCTTGAGAATCAAAATTCCTTTTTCATGATCTTAGGTTGAGACAAAGCAATCATCTCCAAACTTTGATTTGGGTTTAAAATTTAACATCTTGTGTGAGTGTGAGTGGGGGCATTATTGTGTATATTCTCTCTTTGTTGCCAACAAAGATTGTTTGAGTTATGAATATTGTTCTTTATTCACCTTTTTTTATCCAAAAGGGTTTGCCTTGGGGAAAAAGTACTTACCCAAGGGAACGACTCAACCGGTAACACTCTAAAGCCAAATGTATTTCCAACCGGGATATAAATGTGGCTATTGGATTAAACGCCAATATCACACGGTTGATTTCGACAAGATGGATCCGAAAGGGGACTCTTTCTGTATGGGTCAATCTCCACGAACTGAAAGTCCTTATTAAAACCCATGTGCTAGAATTTTCCAAAATCCTTTAATCTATTTTTTGGTGCAAGAACAGTCGTTTTGAAGCTACCCCACACTTTTACTGTCTTTTAGTAGAAATGGAAAGCATGCCATGAGAGTTTCATGGGTGTTGATACTTGGCTGCCCCGATTGATGATAATGAGCCATGGAGGGGAGCTAGTGGGGTCAAGCATCTAACCATTCGCTAAATATAAGCGTAGCTGGACTTGTCCAAGTGGGAATCCAACAAATATTGTCTTACACATCCATAGGGTTATACTTATTCTTGGGTTACAAAATGCATTGTTTGATCTAAAACACCTTGAAAAAAAACACTTAACATCATTATCCATATTTCAAACCCTTTTGGAGACAAATACAATTGACTCAATCCATATGTTATTGCTTTCCCTTGGGATCTACATCCTTAGAGGTTTCTAAACATTGGATTACATCTCAATTTGTCTACTAAAGTAAACAATAGGTAAACCTTTTCCTTGAGTTCATCAAATTTCCACATAACATATCTTGTGGGGTTTGAAGAAATTTAGACATTGGACATCTTAGTTTGAAAACTTAATCAAAGAGAGTGTTTTTGGTAAAATGAAGCCATCAAGCAAAGCTAAGAAAAATGAACTTTCATGTGTGTTGAAGCCTCACAATTCTTGAAAAATTCCAAAGCAAAGCTCATTGGTTGGAAATCCAAAAGTGTATGTCCAAATTGAATCATTCTTTGGTTATAAAGGTCTCTAGGAAGCATTTGCATGTTCTTCAATACCTAGGTCTAGGCAAATAAAGTGTCTTTTTTAGGTTCATCTTAGGATCAAAGCAAATCAAAATATTTTTCATCCATCCTTCAAACATCAAAACAAACATCATCTCACAAATCACCTTTTGGAAAATCTTGAAATCATCCTTAATGCTAGGATTTTTGGAAAAATCAAAATCATCAAAATCCTGGAGACTAAATCCTTGAAAACATTATCAAAATCACCTTTGGCTTGGTATGTGTAGATGTATCATTTTGCATATGCTTAGTCAAAAGTTATCAAAATCATCTTGTTTAGCTTAGTATATGTATATGAATCCTTCTTTATATGCTTAGTGAAACTATCATCTTGTTTGGATAGGTGTGGGTAGATGCATCCTTCTCCCCACACATATTCAAAATTATCATCATTTGAGAAAATCCATCCTTAGGTAATCATCCAAACATCTTAGGGTCTATTTGTTCAAAATAAAAATCAATCAAGGACAAATCCCAAGGGAAAATCAAAATCAAAATCCGAAACATATTTGAAAGTCCCAAAATCATAGTATCTCCTTCAATATTTACCAAAAGATCATAACATCCACATCATCCATCTTTTGCATCATCATCATATCACCTTTCTATCCTCAAGATATCCTAAAATTTTTAACTTTGAGGCATAAAATAAAGATCAATCTAAAGAATCAAGAGGTTCATCTCCCATTCTTAAAAATTGATCCTTATTTTATGGTTCAAACCAGATCTCAATACAAGAAGAGCATGGAATCCAACAAAGAAACACTTGCTTCAAGTGATTTAAGTCAAACCACTCCTGAAATGAATCCCATTGGGTCTGGAACTCTCATAGTTAACCTTCCAACATCATCACAAAACCCACAAGAAGAAACCCAAGGAGAAGACATCACCTTTGGGATGTCTCATGATGAAATAACTGAAATGCTTCACTATCCAGAAAACCATAAGATCATCAATATCATGATGAGGCTTAACCCTTCATTATACACGCCTAAACTAGCAAAGCAAGGGGCCAAATTACCTTCGTATTTTGACATGAGTACCATAGTGGAGACATCTTTTCCTCCAATCTCATCCACCATTCCCATCTCATCCACACCCCCATCCCAAAATATCACTCAAAACATTTTGCAAATCACGACATATTTTGCTCCAACCCAACCTAACGTTAATAAAGGAAATGCATTTCTCAATGCTATTCAAGCACACCCCCTTGTTAATAATCAAAACTTGGATGCAAATACCACCTTGGAACAAAACATACCCGAAAACCCATTACATAAAAATGTTCCTCTCGCCTTCCATTATGATCCATCATCATCATTCTTCCACGCAACACCCCAAACTTCTCTCCTCACAAATTCACAAAATGAAGGAGACATGTTCGGACCAGGGGGAATTTTTGACACAAAATTTTTGCAAGGACTCGCACCCCTTACATTTCCACCACTTCCACCTTTTCCATCATCATCCACACCACTCCTTGGCTTAGGGCTTCCCCCCTTACTAAGTATCGATCAAACCAACATCCCAAATATCAATCAAATCATTATGCCAAATGCTCAAAAAATTTCATCGATATCGCAACAACAAATGACAACTACACAAGCAATCACAACATCATCAAACACCCCTGTAACATCCCAAAGCATGGTCTCTCAAGGACCAACCACCACATCAACACCACCATCCATCACTCAAAACACTAACACGACATCATCACTCGCCACAAACACCATTCCAAATCCACCACCACCCCTGTCGCCACCAACTTCCACCACATCAAGCCAATACAACACTACATTGCAAGCTTCTTTTCAAAGGGGATTTCAACAAGTGTAAAAGCAAAAATCCATACACCTAGCTACTCAGCAAGCTGCTCAAGCTATGCAAGCTACCCAAGGTGCACAAGCTGCATTACAAGCTCAACAAGTGCAACAAGCCAAAGCTTTATTGCAACAACAACAACAAGAAGCCTCCCAAGACACTCAAGCATTGCAAGAATCAAAGACTGCTCAAGCACAAGCACAAGCACAAGCACAAGCACAAGCTCAGGAAAATTCCCAATATCAAGCACAACATGTACAAGCACAAGCACAACTTCTTGCACAAAGAAAAACAGTGTAATTACAAGCATATTAGCAAGCAATTAAGAAATATCAAGAGTAGCAAGAAGTAGCCGAATTGGTAGCCCAACAACAAGCATTGTTGGAACAACAACAAGCACAACAACAAGCTTTGTTGGAACAACAACAAGCACAATAGAAAGCAAAAATCTTAGCACAACAACAACAACATCAACAATAGGCATTGTTCATACAAAAGTAGGTGGAAGCCTACCTAGCTCAACAGAACATACAAATACCATCAAACAACACACTGATGAACCCACCCATCCAACCCATAATTGAAACACCCCAAAACACCTTCATCCCACCCCCTGATATGCAAAATGACGTAACGACACAAATCAGGTTGCTCTAACAACAAGTGCTCAATCTTCAATCAGGGTGAACCACAAAGACACCAAGCAACTTGTGTCTGTATCCATTTGATAGCAACCTAGTGATGAAACCATTCCCCAAGGGATTTGACATCCCCAAATTTGACAAATATCAAGGGACAGGAAACCCTGAAGATCACATAAGGGAATTCGAGGTTCATTGCATGGAAGTTGCATACGATGATACTTATCTAATGCGACTATTTCCTAAGAGTTTGGCAGGCCACACTATGGAATGGTTCTCTTGTCTACCTTCAGGAATTAGAACATTCCAATAAATTATAGATGCATTCATTAAAAATTATTCATGCAACATCGAAATGGATGTCAGTCTAGAAGAATTCTCAACTCTGAAACAAAGAAAGGGTGAATCATTCGCTTCATTCCTACAATGATGTTGATCCAAGGCCAATCAAAGCAAGTGGACCATGCCATAAGAACAAGTTTGCACCATCATCGTCAACCTTGACGGCCTCTTGGCATTTCATCTCAAAGTTCAAGGCATCACCACATATGATCAGTTAATCCCCAAGGCGCTCAACATCAAAAGAGCCCTCATGACTCAACCAGTGAGATCAACCTCGTACCCCAAACAAAAAAAAAACCACCCATCTTCCAACTACAATGATAAATTGCATACGTGGGCAAGGAACAAAAATATTACTAATGACGGTGTCATTGATGCCAAGGTGGTCATTAGTGCCCCTCACCAAAATACACCCGCATTGCAAATCCAAATCCAACACCAAAACAATCATCAAACAACACAAAAACCAAATCACAATCTAACAATCAATAATCTTAATGATCAAAGAGGACCACCTCAGTGGAAAAAGAATTATCCAAAGTGAAAGTACACCACTTTAGGGGAACCACTTGAAGACATAATGAAAAAGTTGATAGACGAAAAACTCATCAAGGCTCCTACCTTTGAAAATTACCAAGAACCAGGTGTGAAACCTCCATGGTATAGTGAGAATCAACTTTGAGAATTCCATACAATCAAAGGCCATACCACAAACAGTAGCATGAGATTGAAAAAAATTGTTCAATATCTCATCGATAAAAGAATTATAAACATGGAACAACCTATAGGAAATCAAAATCTTAAGATATACAAGAATCTGATGCCAAATCATGGCAATAAAGGGCATAACAATGATAAAGGGAAAGGCATCCACTCAAATGTAAATCATGTGTATGAAACTATCATTGCCTCCCTAGATGAATACTGCACAGTCATTACCATCAAAGGCACCCATGTTGATTGTGGAGTCGCCACAAGAGGCGGAAAAGTTACCATTGCAAGATCATCCAAGCCAAATAAAGTCCCTACATCTAGATCTGTCCCCAATGGCTACAATGTCCTAGATCAACTCAATAGAACACCAACACAAATCTCCATCATGGAGTTGCTAAAAATCTCGTCTACCCATAGGAAAATTCTTGAAGAAGCATTGGCCTCATCCACTGTCCCCGCAGATCTTGATGTAGAGTAATTCCAAGCTATGGTCGGAAATATCATTACACCAATTCTTCTCACATTCTCTGACCAGGATTTCCCCACTCAACCATCTCACAACCGTGCACTTCACTTAGAAGTCATAGTGCACAAGAGAAAATTCAAAAGGGTCTTGGTGGATGGAGGTGCAGGTTTGAATATTTGTTCTCTCAACCTCATCAAACAATTGAAAATCCTAGAGGATTCTATTGACAAAGGAAAGGGTATCACAATAAGAGCATATGATGATCAAGAAAGAGTTTCCCAAGGCATGATCAAACTCCCTATTCAAGTAGGACTGTCTCTCATGGAAACCACTTGTCAGGTCCTAGACCTTGACTTAACATATAACATCCTTTTGGGACATCCATGGATTCATACAATGAAGGAAGTAGTGTCAACTTTCCATCAATGTGTGAAATTCACACATGAGGGACAAGAAGTTACAATCCACGGAGATCCCAAACCCTTCTCCTACTGCAAAATCCTTGAAGAAAAGTATTACAAAATCCCCCAAGTACCAAAAAATGATGAGGGCCCATCCACACCATACATTCATCCCGCCACTCTTGAGTCCACTTCTGCGATAGAGACACCTGCCACTCCTGACATCCCCACTATCTCTGACATCAAGGTCATCATCGAAGATAATAGTTGTGGAAACTACAATCTCCCTAATAATGCCTTTGTGGTAGGAGAGTTAGCACAATCTCCTAGATCGCGGGGACGTACGCAAGAAGCCTCCACATCCCAAACAACTCCTAAAGATTATCCCAACTTTACAAGGTGGGGGGATCTTGGCCGAGAAGTTATTGAGGCAGATCCATCTCATATGCTATACCAGGATGAAAGACCAGCAGCTGAATTTCCAATGGATGATAGAAGCAAAGGTCTACAAATGATGCTCACAATGGGCTATGATAAAAATCAAAGACTTGGGAGAAATGACAATGGGCTTATAATACCTATCATGCTAGAGACGTGAACGATAACAAATCTTGGCCTTGGATGTACCCCTTCGAGTATAACCATACGTGGCCGAAGTCCTCCAGTTAGAATAGTTAATAAACCTCCTCAACCAACCGTAGCAGAACTACGACTACTAGTATCCACAAGTAGAGTCATAGATAACTTTACATTTGATATAACCAACATCTGTAGTAGTAGTGATGACGAGGATCACTTGACTAACTTACCTAGGCTATTTGAGGATACCACTCTTTGCATGATTATCACCGTATCTTTTGAAATAGACCACCAAAATCATGAGATTCACCTAGTATATCCCCAACTCATTGACTATAACCAACAAGGACCACCAATTCTTGATACATTCAAAAATGATGAGGCACTCTCATAATTCATGGGATTGCGAGATAAAATTCCAGATGGGGATCACAAAGAAGGGTTTATAATGGATTTGGACACACATGCCTATTATTGGGAAACGATTGAATCCTTCAGTCACAAAAGTGAGAAATTCAGAATAATATCCAAGTCCTTGAGTGAAAACTACACTATGGCACTCTCTGACAAGAAAAAAAGTAAAAAGAAAGGACGCATCCAATGGTGAAAACCTCTCCGAGGCACCCGAGGATGGGGGATTCAATCTTCCTTTAAGAGCTATTCATCAAGAAAATTTAGCAGTCTTGGCAGAAAAATGCAATCTGGTCAACCTAGGAACAGAGGAGACCCCACATATCACATTCTATGTGAAATCACTACTATCAAAAGAGCAAGAGATCCTAGCAACATTCCTAAGGGAAAGATAGATAAACTTCGCATGGAACTATGCTGACATGCCAGGACTTGATCTGAAGACCGTGGTTCACCATTTAGCAGTATATCCCGAAGCAAAGCCTATTAGAAAAAAGCTTCAAAAAATGCACCCTCAAATTGCCTTGCTAGTCAAAATGGAGCTAAAAAGGCTATTAGACGCAGGATTCATCTGACCGATAGATTATCCAAAATGGGTATCAAACTTGGTACCCGAACTTCAAAACCCGATGGGAACATCAGAATCTATACAAACTTTAGAGACTTGAATAAGGCATGTCCAAAAGATGACTTCCCGCTTCCAAACATTGATATGATTGTGGATATGACAGGTAGACATGAAATATTGTCACTAATGGACAGATTCTCAGGGTACAATCAAATCATGATAGCTAAAGAGGACCAACATAAAATAGCTTTCACTTGTCCATGGTGGACCTATTGTTGGAATATGATGCCATTCAGCTTAAAGAATGCAGGAGCAACATACCAAAGGGCCATGACATTGATATTTCATGGCATGATCCATAAGACAGTCAAAGACTATGTTGACAACATTCTAGTCAAGTCCAAAAAGAGAAAAAATCACATAGCAACCCTTAGTGCCATCTTTGATAGGCTGGAGGAGTACAAAATCAGATTAAACCCTAAGAAGTGCCTATTTGGCATACAATCAGGAAAATTGCTAGGATATATAGTATCAATGAGGGGTATTGAGGTAGATCAAGCAAAGGTAAAACCAATCCTTGAGATGGAGGCACCAAAGACTTTAAAGCAATTAACAGGTCTCCAAGGAAGGCTCCAATTCATTCGTAGATTCATAGCATAGTTGGTGGAAAAATAGAACACATACTCTCACCTACTACACAAGGGAGTAGAGTACAAATGGGATAGCAAGTGTGAAGAGGCATTCAACAAAATCAAAGAATAACTACTGACACCACCAGTCTTAATGCCACCAATCCCAAGAAAACCATTGATTCTCTACATATCAGCAACAGCAGCAGCCCTTGGAGCTCTCTTAGCTCAGCATGATGAAAATGGAACAGAAAAGAATATCTACTACATCAGCAGAACAATGGTTGGGCATGAGCTAAACTATTCATTCATCAAGAAAGCATGCCTACCAGTAGTGTTTAAATCTCAAAAATTTAGACATTACATGTTGGCACATAAAATAAAGCTCATTGCCAAAATTGACCCTCTCAAGTATCTATTTTCAAAGGAAATGCTCACAAGAAGAATGGCCAAATGGGTGATAATACTATCAGAATACGGCATCAAATATGTGGAGAGGAAAGCAATCAAAGGCCAAGTCATCACAGAACAACTGGCAGAAGCACCTATCTATTCTAAGAATCCTCTTGTCTCAGAGTTTCTAGATGAATCTATTTTCAACCTCAACGTAGCTGACCACTGGAAACTATACTTCGATGGCTCATACACATAGAATGGATTAGGAGCTGGTGTCTTCTTTATTATGCCACAAGGGGATTGCATACCAAGGTCCTACAAACTAGCATTTCCTTGCACCAATAATATCGTAGAATACGAGGCTTTGACTATAGGTCTTAGAATAGTAGTGCAATGGAACATCATAGCTCTCAAAGTTTACAAAGACTCCCAATTGATCATAAATCAAGTGAACAATGAATACCAGACCAAGGACGACAAGCTCACTCCATACAAGAAATTGGTCGAGACTCTCAAAGAATCCTTCATCGAAATTACATTTGAGTAGATACCTAGATCCAACAACAGAGCAGTAGACGCCATGGCAACAATTGGGTCCCTACTGGACATCCCCAACAATATTCCAAAATATAAATTTCTGATAGAGCAACTTCTCGTGCCCGCATTCAAGGTACCAGAATCATAATATGTGTGTGAAATCATTGGTCCTGGCAACCCTTGGTATCATGGAATTTACACATACCTTCGAATAGGAGTCATTCCCGCCGACCTACCCTCAAACCTAAACTGAACTTTTGTTAAAACAACATCCAGATTTGTCATCCTAGGAGATACCCTATATCGTAGTGTAGACATGCAAAATTAGCATTATGCATTCAATTAGGTCCATTGATCAAGTAAACCAAATTTACATCCATCCACTCATCACGTAAATCAGGTTCATCATCAATTTATATTAAATAAATTTATTTTATTTTATTTAAGCCTACCATTACCTCATTTGATTATTTAATAAATCAATTTTAATCAAACCATAACATCTCATCTTCTAATGCAAATTAATCCACCTTTATCTTGCATCATCCCTTTAATTAAATAAATTAAACATTCATTAATTAAATCCCAAATGCATTTCCCATCCCTTTTGATTTAAATAAATTCAAATATTTAAGTCAAGTGGGTCAAAATCACCTAAACATTACCTAAGCTAATCTAATCCTGATTAACCTAACCTAACCACCCATCACATCCTCTAGCTTTTCCCACTTGCACCAATAAATCATTTTAATTCATTTATAAAATCATCATTTTCCCTCAACAAAGCGCCTTTTCTGAATATTCTCTCAAGTTTGAAAATGAAGACAAGTTGACTTGTCCCTTCCAACATTGCAATAACTTCTCTATTTCATGCCCCCCACTCAACATTTATTTCACAATTTCAAATTTTAATCTCCCTCTCTTGGGCGCATTGGCCTAAACTTGCACATTCCTCAACCTATGACAAGTTGACAAGTTGCCTCATCTCATTTGTCCAATATTTATCCCACATTGCTCTCTTATGAGCAATCTTCCAATTTGAAAATCTATAAATAACGAGTTGATTCTTCATCAAAGGAATCTACATCTTCATGAAAAGTTACTCTCTTAAATTGAGAACTAATTTTTCTCTTCACTATTGCATTTCATCATTTGAGTTTTAGCAAGGATTGGGAAAGGCTCATTGGCACATATGACACCAATCCAATATGGAATAGATATAGATGTTTGCTTTTTCCATGTTTTTAATTGATTTTTTTATTGAAGCATGATGTATTATTCCATAGAAGTGCATGTAGGTATGCAAGGCTTGAACTAACAAATTGTTTAATATGTAGTTGAAGTTTAAGTGTTTGCAGATTTGCAGAGCTTCACGTAGGATCATAGAAGGAACCCTACTACACTGCTTAAATGCTGAGAAGGCATTGACTACTCTAACTAAAGTACATAATGGTATCGGGTCACACTCGAGTGGAATGACCATAGCTAAGAAACTACTGAGGATGGGCTATTATTGGCCTATAATGGAATAAGAAGCACATGACTATGCTAGAAGGTGTGTTCAATGTTAGTAGCATGGGGACCTCATCCATGCTTCAGCTCAAGAGCTTCATCCTATGGTCAGACCATGGCCCTTTTCATAGTGGGGACTTGATCTTATTGGAAAAATCACGCCCACTTCATCTAACAGCCACAAATTCATCATAGCCGCAACAGAGTACTTTACTAAGTGGGTGGAAGCCATACCCATGACGTACATAACTGGGAAGTAGATTTCAAAGTTCATCTTGAACTATCTCATTTGCCACTACAGTGTCCCACAAGCCATTATCTTAGATAATGGGACACCATTCAAAAATCAAGATGTCTGGGACTTATGTGAAAAATTCAAAATCCAACATCACTTCTCCACCCCATACTATCCCCAAGGCAATGGCCAAGAAGAAGCCTCAAACAAGACCATTCTAAAAATCCTCAAGAAAAAAGTCAATGGAGCAGGTCATAACTTGCACCTACGGCTCAATCCCGCCCTCTAGGCCTATCAAACTAATATTTACACACCCACTAGCGCCACCCCTTTCTCCCTGGTCTACAAATCAGAAGCAGTACTCCCTATTGAGATTGAGACCCCATCACTCAGGATATCATTGAAAAAACTCATCACAGATGAAGAGTACCGAGTATCAAGACTGAACGAGTTGGAGCTACTGGATGAGCAATGTATAGATGCTTTAAATCACTTGCAAGTCTATCAGAATAGACTTAAAAGGAGCTACAATCAGAAAATCAGAAGCAGGATGTTCCAAGTCAGAGACTGGTCTTAAAAGAAAATCAGAAGAATGTCCCAAACCCAAGCAGCAAAGGAAAAATTGAACCCAATTGGCTAGGACCATTTGTCATCACAACAAGTTACAAATCAGGGGTATATATTAGTTATCAACACCTGAAGGGGAACCTCTGCAAGAGCCCATGAATAGCTCTCATCTCAAAAAATTTTATACCTAAATCCTTCAAGGTATAGAACCAAAAAGTCCAAAAAAATTAGAAAATGTCCTAAAAAAATGGTTCCTTCAGTGAAAACCTGGCAAACAGGCATCTTGGTGATAGCAAAAAAATCAAAAAATAAAAAAATCCAAAAAAATCAGAAAAATGATCAAAAATAGTAAAGAGAAAAAATTGTCCTCTAGTGAAAACCACTTCGGTGGCATTTTGGACAAGTACCTTGGTGAAAACCTGGCAAACAGGTGCCTTGCATAAATAAGCACTTTCCATCCACTAGGATCTTTATGGCTTGTTCTGCATCATCCATCCATTTCGCTTCTATCATCCATCATATCCAGATCTCCATCCATCACTAATCCACTCACATCTGCACCATAGCTTGGTCCTGTTTTCGTATCATGATCCCTCCTAGTACCACTCAGCCCATCCTCAAGGTCGGTTTGTCCTGCCCTTATCAGAGTAGTCTATTGCATCACACTGGGGGCATGTTCTTATTGGATTGGATTCGTGTATAAGCTTAAAGTCCTAAATATCAGAAAATCCAAAAAAACTCAGAAAATTAAATAATCCAAAAACATCAAAAAATCCAAAAATCCAAAAACATCATAAAATCAGAAAATCCAAAAACATCAAACTATCAGAAAATCCAAAAGCATCAAAATATTAGAAAATCCAAAAACATCGAAAAAGTAGAAAATCCAAAAACCATCAAAACATATCAAAAATCCCAAAAATAGGTCAAAAGTCAATCAAAAAGCCAAAAACAAAGTTGTCTTGTTGAACTACGTCATCTCTAAGCTTGAACGTAGGCAAGGTTGATCTTTGATCATGCCCCGAGACACTTAGGGTAGTCCTTTAGGAGTATATCATAATAAACTGACATTTCATCATGTATATCTTCATTTGTAAATTTGTCAAGTCGTCAGTCGAACTACATGGTCTCTGCATGTATAACGTAGGCAAGGCAATCTATTGATCAGCCCCCAAGGCCCCTAGGATAGGTCTTTAGGTTAGTCTCTTGGTCAAAATCTCAGAAAATCCCAAAACATTGGAAATTCAAAAAAAGAAAAACATTTGAAAATCTCAAAAATACCAAAAATAGCCTCAAAACATTGCAAAAATCTAAAAACATCCAAATATTTGAAAAAATCCATCCACCTCATCTCGCTTGCACCTACAATAACACCATCCATAATAAACTGATCGTCATCTTCAACCTTTGGTGAAATAGTTAGACAGAAATCTAACAGCTTAAAAGTAAAACTCAAAAACGTCAAGTCTTAGGTTGAAGTCAGTACGTAAACAAGTTGGTCAATTCTTTGTGTCGATAGTTCATTATCCAAATAGTCCCATATCAATCATTTGATAACATCATGTCCTAGGATGAATCCTTCCTACAATGGGGATTATTTATCGGAAAGAACACTTTGGATAAACGAAATGGTGTGCCGCCATCCACTAACATGCCCTAGGATGTATCCTTCCTACAATGGGGATTATCTTTTGGCAATAAGTTTCAATTCTTATCCTTAAAAACACATTCCCTTTTGGTTAGTGGTATTGAAGAACATCAACTTGTTTGTTTTCTTTATCTTTGTCTTTTGACTTATCCTATTGCGCTCAGTTCAAGGACCTCTCCATGATATCAGAATGAAGGATTTAGAGAGATAGGAATGGGGAAATGATCATTATCCTTTTGTTTGTTGTGGTTGTTGGATGTTTTCTTGTAATATAACCTTGGCGAATACTTGCTCTATTAGATATGTATGGAAGATGTTTTGGACAACTTGTTGACTATTGCATTGATTGGTTATACCTTTCCATGTTTTGGTCCAAGGTGTTTGAGCATCCTATTAAGGTTTCTATATGTTAGGTGTGAACAAGAATACTCCTATCTATTAGTCAATTCAAAGTCCGTCACACTAAGTACAACACCATCCTGGTCCTTTATACCTTGATCCTGTTGTCATCATCTAATCTCTTCCTTTCCGCATTAACATCACATTAGGATTAGTTAATCGTAATCACCAGTGCATCCATCCTGCATCCACAAACCATTTGCATATCATCCCACATGCATGTTCATCATCATAATAAAGATTTGTTAGTGTAAGAATCTACATAAATCATACATTTGAATAATCACATCATATCACATCATCAATCTCATCCATCTCACATCATATCATCATTTAAGTTGTTTAAGATAATATAGATTTGTTATTCTAAGCATCTTAAAACCATCTCATTTGCATCATCATCCATAACCATCCATTTTGAACCTTTTTATCGTGAGATCAACCCTCAAATAAAATCTTTTCGCCTAATCTCTCAAGGGGGCAATGTACTAGGGTACTTCTTTCCACTGGGGCAACTGAAAAAAATTAGAAAATTTTTAAATTTTGATCATGGCAAGTTTATTCTTTGAACCAACACAGAAAGTACATTGCTTCAAAGAGGGGAAAAATGTAGACATGCAAAATTAGCATCATTCATTTAATTAGGTCCATTCATCAAGTAAGCCAACTTCATTAAATCCATTCATTAGGCAAATCAGGTTCATTTAATTCAATCTCTAAGGATTATCCACTTAAATTGAAAATGAAGCACTATAAATCTGCAAATGAACCAATCTGAAACACTCATTAGTGGGGTTAGTTTACATATGCACATCTATGAATACCTCTATGAAATAACAATGCCATGCTTCAAAGATGCAAACAACTAACAAAGAGGATCAAATAAACATATAGAATCAAGACAAAGTATCTATTCCATATTGGATTGGTGTCAAATGTGCCAATGACCCTTTCCCAATCCTTGCTAAAAACTGAAATGATGCAATAGACTATGATGAAGAGAAAAATTAGTTCTCAAACAAAGAGAATAACTTTGCATGAAGATCTAGATGAGTTGATGAAGAATGAGGCCCTTCATTTATAGATTTATCTTACTGAGAGAATGGCCAAATGGATGAATGTGGGACTAAATATAAACCAATGAAAAGAGGCCACTTTTCAACTTGCCATAGGTTGAGGAATGTGCAAGTTTTGGCCAATGTGCCCAAGAGAGGGAGTTTCAAATTCAAATTTGTGAAATAAATGTTGAGAGGGGGACATGAAAATGAGAAGTTAATGCAATGTTGGAAGGGACAAGTCAACTTGTCATCATTTTCAAACTTGAGGGAATATTCTATTTTTTATGCCAAGTTGAAAGAAAATAAGGATTTTAATAAATCAATAAATTGATTTATTTGTGCAAGTGGGAATATCTAGAGGATGTGATGGGTGGTTAGGTTAGGCTAATTGCGATTAGATTAGCTTCATGATGATTAGGTGAGTTTGACCCCGTTGACTTGAATATTTGGATTTATTTAAATCAAAAGGGGAGAAATATGAATTTGGGATTTAATTAAATAAATCTTTGATTTATTTAATTAAATGGATGATGCAAGATAAAAGTTAATTAACGAAGTGTTAGGATTTAATTGATTTATTTAAATGATGTAATGATGAAGTGGATTTATTTAATTTGGAGGATGAAATGTTAGATTTGATTAAATGAAGGTTATTTGATTAAACCATTGGATTGACGTGTATGCATACTTTGCATGTTTACATTTTTCCCCTCTTTGAAGAAATGTACTTGTTGCATTGGTTCAAAGAATAATCTTACTGTGATCAAATTTTTTAAAAAAGTTCTAATTATTTTTGGATGCCCTGGTGGAAAGAAGTACAGTACATTTCCGCCTCGAGAGATTGAGCAAAAATATTCCATTTGAGGGTTGATCTCGCGATAAAGAGGTTAAAAATGGATGGTTATGGATATTGATGCCAATGAGATGGTTTTAAGATGCTTAGAATAAAAAATCTATATTACCTTAAACAACTTAAATGATGATATGATGTGATGATGGATGAGATGGATGATGCGATATGCTATGATTATGCAAATGTATGATTTATGCAGATGCTTAGACTAACAGATCTATATTATGATGATGATGCAAATGCAATTCATGTGAAATGATTGATGTTTCCTATTATGTATGATATTAATGATATGTGGTATGCTGATAGTTTTGTGGATGTAGGATGGATGCATGATGGATGCATTGGTGATGTTATGTTAGCATGGAAATAAGAAATGAGATGATGACAAGAGGATCTAACAAGCCAACTTTATGAGAGATGATGATTAGAAATGGATGATGATGATTTTCTTATCAAGGATTGGGATTTTAAATGGGCTACTTACCTTATGTTTGATAACACATGTAGATATGATGCATCAAGGTATAAAGAACTAGGATGGCGTTGTACCTAGTGCAATGGACTTTGACTCGACAAATTGATAGGAGTATTCTTGTTCACACTTGACATACAAAAACCTTACTAGGATGTACCTAACAGAGCAAGTATTCACCATGTTATTTTACAAGAGCGTCCAACAAGCACAACAGACAAAAGGATAATGATCGTCGCCCCATTCCTATCTCTCTAAATCCTTCGTTCAGATATCATCAAGAGGTCCTTGGAATGAGGACAATAAGATAAATCAAAACAAAAGATAAAGTATGCAAACAAGCCAATGCTATTCATATCTCTAGCCAAAGGGATTTGTTTTGATAGGATAAAAATCCAAAGTGATATCCAAAATGATGCCCATTGTTAGAACGATATATCCTAGGGCATGCATTGTATAGGATGATGATGGTTTGATAAGTTGATTGCTAGGCTATTGATATAAAGTTGATTGTCATGTTTGTGAGTGATCAAGAGTTTGATTTTGTTTTAAATGTTTGTTGTTTGCTTTTTATTTTACGATTGAAGCTTGATTTTGTTGATCGTTGTGGTTGTTTCTGTTTGTGTTGCCAAAGGATGAAGGTGATGATCGATTTATTATGGATGATTGATTATTTTGAGTGAAAGCGAGATGAGATAGATGGATTTTTTCAAATATTTGGATGTTTTTGACGTTTTTGGAATGTTTTGAGGCTATTTTGATTTTTGATTTTATAAATGTTTTGATTTTTTTATTTTTTCAAATGTTTTTGGATTTTGGTGTTTTTCGAATGTTTTTTGATTTTGATGTTTTTGAATGTTTTTAGATTTTGATGTTTTTCGAATGTTTTTTGATTTTGATGTTTTTTTGAATTTTTTTGGATTTTGATGTCTCAGGGGTTGGTCAACAAATTAGCCTTTCCTACATTTAAGCTTAGAGACGACGTAGTTCTGATTCTACATTTTTGACGTTTTTTGACTTTTATGAATGTTTTTGGATTTTTTGATGTTTTGGATGTTTTTGGATTTTCTGATTTTTTGAAGTTTTTGAATTTTCACATAATTTTGAAAATTTGGATATGGATATGATATTAGTGCTCTGTTTGGGATTTTTCTAAAAAAACCAAGCTAAGGTTGATTGATCTAATCAATGGATTGATGACGATGATAACATTGTTGAGGATACACAACAATGCAAGGATTTGATTGATCATGATTGATGATGATAAAATTTTTGAGGATGCACAAAAATGAAAGGATTGATTGATCAAGATTGATGATGATAACATTGTTGAGGATGCACAACAATGCAAGGATAGTGTTAAGCAACACAATGATATCCTGAGATGATGATTTTTTGATTGGATTTGATTGATTATGATTGATGAAGCTTGATTTTGGAACAAAATATGTTTGGATGATTTGATATGATGTTTGATGTGCAACTTAGATGCGACTGATAGTGATTGCTTGGCTTGATGTTCGATGTTCAATGAATCTTGATAAGGAACATTTTCTCGTCAAAATATTCCATGGGCTAGTGATTCGGAATTTTTCTCACAAGTGGTTTAACCAATTTGATTTCATGTTTTCCAATGTTCAGATCACCACATAAGTTGGAGGACATAGACCAATATTTATTCCCGAAGCAAGATCTACATATCTTCCCCCAATGTCTAGCAATGTATGGAATGCCATGGATGGATGCTTGGATGGATGGGTATGGATTATCTTGCAATAAGATAAGGTACTTAGATAAAGAATGCTACATTGGATAATGATTCATGGCTCAAATAATGTTACATAGGATACGATTAATGAAAGCGGCCCATGTCAAGATGTTTACCGTAAGCAAGCATAAAGTGTGCCCCAAACTTTCATCAAGATCAAGATAACTTGGATGATGGATGCAGATGGATGAAAATGAATTGGATCAATGGTTTATGGATGAATGGATTTATTATGGATGGAACAAGATGCTTTCATCTAAACTGGCACATGCAGATGCTTGATTCCACACATGATGCTTGTTTTCTAGGTTTTCACCATGGTCTTGTCCAAAGTGCCACCGTAGTGGTTTTCAGTAGAGGATAATTTTTTTTCTTTACTATTTTCAATCCTTTTTTCTAATTCTTTTTTGGATTTTCATGTGTTTTTTTTTTTTGGGTTTTTCTGGAACATTTATACTGACCCACCTAGTGGTGTCGATGTAGATGCTTCTATCATAATGTACCATCAGTATCCTTCCTGAAGAATTTTCTTTGCTAAAGATAGGTGTACTTGAATGCAGCTTTAGGGATTCCTAATTTTCTTTGTCGATACCAAAGTTAACTTTGTCTCTGGGCGCACATCGCGATAGAGTGCCTTCAAAATCCTTATGATGAAGGGTTTTTTCCAATACGTGGTCAATGTAAGAACTAGACATCATGCATGGAGGCGTGGATGGAGTGTGTTTAGGGATAAAAGATGGATTGGTTAACAGCTTGGAATCTTTGAATCTCCAAACTTGGGAAGATGAGCAATGATGGGTGTATACGAAAGTGTGGGTGGAATTAGGACCAATGGTTTAATACACTTTGTACATTGCTTGAAAATCCTACTTTTTCTTTTGTGGACATCTTTGATGGATACTTTTCCCTCTTTTATTTTGCCCCATAGTTTTTTTGACCAATGGAGTTTGATAGGGATAATCTTTCCTTTTATTCTTTGGTATCCATATGTATTTGATTTGTCTATTATGCTTTCTTAATTCTTTTTCTTTGATAACATTCTTCGTACTTTGATTCAATTCTTTCTTTTGAAATTCGTCCCAATTTGTGGATGGGGTGATGGGTGGATGAAGATTCATGACGTGGCTAGTTGTAGTATTGGCATTGGTTTCATCATAAGGATTCTTCGTGCTCCCTATCTTGACATTTTCTTGAGATGAATTTTCCCCCAGTATGGCAGTAATGACACCTTTTTTTCTTGATTCCACCTATTTTGAAATGTCTTGTTTAGTAAACATGCTCTAACAAATGACCACTGCAGATGATATTATTTCGATTGGATGCTCTGCTGAATTCAAAATATATTGTTCTATCTGAATTGTTTCCTTGAGTGGATAATACTGAATATCTTTATCCATGATGTCCTCAGTCTAAATTTGGGATATATCTGATACTTTTTTTTGGAACTCTTTTTGACAATAGGAATCAATAACCTTCTCTTTTTGTGTAATAATGTCAAGAGTAAAAGAATCTTGTTCTTAAGGAAGATCATCTATGTGTCCATCCAAAGAAAGCATCTCATGGGTAGATGGAGGAGTATGTGCTACATAGATATGATCATCTTGCACAGATAGGAGAGTTTCCATTAGATTATTATAGTATCTTGAATGATTTCAGAGTTGCTTTCAAAATTCTTTGGATCACATTCTCGACATGGGTTCGTTTCAAAGGATGTATTGCTCAAAAAGGATTATTGGACGTCGTCATTAGACATGGTAAGTGGTTCAATATCCTCAAGTGTCGAGTTCAGGGTTCCTTCAGTATCTGTAACCATGAGGTCGAAGGGGGTCAACATGTCTTGGGAAGGACCATTGCTAGACCTTAGTGAAATATGTTGATCATGCTTTCGGATAAATTCTTGAGATATGTCCTCTAACTCATAAGACAATGTAGAGACATTTTCAACATGATCATAGGTCAATGGATCGTGCATTATGTCGATAAGATCAAACAATCCTAACACTCCTCAAGAAATAGATCACTAAAAAGTGGTTCTTGACGTATGGTGCATTGATCATCAGATGGTGTAGAAACATCTTCAATATACTCCCTAATTGAGAGATCTTCAACATTGGTTTCAAAAATTGTGGTGGAGAGATTGTGAATGTCTTCAACCATAGAGTCAAGTGATGTTGACATTTCTTGAATTGGATCATTGTTGGGTATTGTTGGTGGATTTTGATCATGATTGAAAAGTGACTCTTGACCTATGTTGATTTGATCATTGGATGAAGTAGACATAGCTTCAAGGTTCTCAGTGATGGATTGATCTTGATCCTTGTTCTCAACAGTTGTCATTTTTTGTGTTTGTGCTTGTGTTTGTTGAGTAGCTTGAGAGGCTTGTTGCACTTGTTGAGCTTGTCTTTCTTGTTGCATGGCTAGATATTGTAGGATGGCCTTTTGGTAGGCCTGGTGAGCTTTTAGCGCAATGTTATATTATCTTGTTGCATTTGGTTTCAGTGGTAGTGGTGACAGATTCAAAATCGTGTTGGATGTAGTGAAAAGTGGTTGAGATATGCTCAGAGCGATCGTGGTAGTGAAGGGTTTTGATGTGATGGGCGTGATAGTGGTGGTTGGAATGATCAAAGTGATAGGGATGGTTGGAATGACCAAGGTGATAGGCCCTTGGGAGACCATATTTTGATTTGTCATGATTGATGTTTTCATTTGATTAGATACCATCTATTAGTGCGATGTCAATGGTATATTCAAAGGATTTGATGTGATGACTTGATTTGTGTTAGGTGGATTGATTTGGATGGAGTGATTGGTACTAGGTAAAGGGGGAAACCCTAAACCAAGGAATGATGTTGATATGGGTAATGGTGGAGGACACGTCTCTTGGCGCAATGACTCAACTATTTTGGTAAGTATAGCAATCTGATCTCACCAAATTTGATCCTTATTTTGATCTTGACTCCCTTGATATAGTTGATTTGGATTTTGTTTAAGTAGATTTGAAGTTTGTACTTTTGTTTGATTTTTGACAATGTTCTAATTTGGGATGATGTTCAAATTTGGCATTATGGGTTTAAATTGACCATTGTTGATGCTGGGAATCACATTGCCTTGTTTTAGGTAACTCTGATTTTCCATGGTGTTACCTTGACTTGGACTAATGCATGTAGTCATTATCATAGTGTTTGGACTTTGAAAAAAAATTGTATGATTTGCAAACATATTTATCCCAAATTTTGTTGGATTCATGTTTGGAAAACTTGTACTTGGTACATTCTCTTTTGGCATGTAGGGATTTGTTGGGATGATGTTCATTTGAAGGCTAATGCATTCATTGTTTGGTTAGTGGATTTGTAGGTTTGGACTTGAATTTAAATCTACCATTGGGAAAGGTGTCCCAAAATTCAATTTGGTCATACTCACATTTGTTCAACTATTGACATTTGTCAAAGGTAATGATCCCATGTACAGTTTGTATAGATGTGAGTGTTGATAATCAATCGGAATTGTAATGCTTTGAAAGTTCAATTGATTTGGATTACTCATGATGTATGGATCAAGTTTATATCCAATGTTCATCTTGTGTTTTGACCTTGTTTCAAAAGTGACCTCTAAGGTTCTTAGGACTAATGATGAGATGAAGGATGGAAGGTGTAAATGCTATGAGTGTTGAACGTTTAGGAGCTTTGGATCAATGCTAGACTTAGGGTTTGATTTTGATTGGTTTGATTTAGGTAAGATGTTATCAAGTAGGATGAACTTGTTCGAAGGATTGTTGATTTAATTAGAGGTATGAGAAATGATGCATTCCCATACTCCTAACTAAACAAGGTGATTTTGATTTTGATGATTTACCCAAGTCTAGAATGATGTTTTCAAAGCTCTAAAGTTGTTTTGGGATGAGTTTTAATAAATGTTTGGATAGATGAAGTGTTTGATTCGATCCTAAATGAACCCAAGAAGGACTTTTTTACTAGGCCAAGATAGTGAAGAACATGCCTTCCTCTAAGAGTAATTCAAAATCAAAAGACCAATGTTTGCATGAAAACCATATGACCAAAAGATTCCAAGCACATATGTGGGGTCCAATTGATTTAATCTTTTCTTAATGTATTATTTTTATCACAAACACTTCTTAATTAGGTTTTCAGCTAAATGTCCAATGTCCTAATTTTCTTTCATCCCACAAAATGCATTATGCAAAAATCAAGGAAATCAATGCAAAGGTTTCCTAATGTTGACCTTAGTAGGAGCAAATTGAGATGAAATCCAAATGTTTAGAAGCCTCTAAGGATATGAATCCCAAGGGAAAGCAATAAAATGTGAATTTTTCAAGGATATTTGCTTCTCCTAAAGGGTTTGAGATTTGATGCTCATATTGAATGTTGGTTTTCCAATGTTTTTGATCAAAGCATTGTGTTTTCAAATGGACTCACAAGCAATATACCACCCTAGCTCAATTGGTACATTTTTCTTAGTGGGCTTAACTCATGCCCTTAGTAGTAGAAGAGATGATTTTACATGCAATCAAGGAAAAAATATAAAGGTATGTTAAGAATGAAGTCTTAACCTCTATACTTTAACCAAGATCGAACATGGAAAGTAACTGCTTTGAATCTAAGTTCCAATGCACCACTTCGATAAACTCGGTGAATGAGTTAATAGGCCACTACAAAAAAGGGTTTTATTTTGGACTTTTCATTAATGGAGATTGACCCATACGGCAAGAGTCCCCTTTCGGATCCATCTCATCGAAATCAACCATGTGATATTAGCATTTACTCTAGTACCCACATTTATATCCTGATTGGAAATAATTTTAGCTTT
Organism: Sequoia sempervirens; assembly: GCA_007258455.2. Classification (NCBI taxonomy): domain Eukaryota; kingdom Viridiplantae; phylum Streptophyta; class Pinopsida; order Cupressales; family Cupressaceae; genus Sequoia; species Sequoia sempervirens. The sequence continues at coordinate 324,288,273 of VDFB02193867.1, forward strand.
AGAGTGTTACCGATTGAGTCATTCCCTTGGGTGAGTACTTTTTCCCCAAGGCAGACCCTCTAGGATAAATACAAGTGAATAAAGACAATATTTGTAACTCGATCAATCTTTGTTGGTAACAAAGAGAGAGAATATATGTAATAATGCCCCCACTCACACTCGCACAAGATTTTGTTCAATTTTAAAACCCAAAATGAAGTGTGGAGGAAATATTTTATGCAACTTAATGTCATCAAAAAGACTTTTGGTTCTCAAGATCATCGTGAAGCATGAGAGAAGTGCATACGCCTTTTTAGATGAGATTACTTTGAATAAGAGATTATGAAACATGAAAAACACATGTTCATTTTAAGCATCAAAAAATCAATTGTGATAATTTTCCTTGTTCAATTTTTAGCCCAAAAGTAAAGTCTAGTCAATTTCTAAGTTGATTTTTAATCCAACTTTGAAAACAAACAATGATCTAGTTGGCCTAAAATAGAAGAAAAAAGTAGGAAATGGACTCTCTAGGTTGTTTCAATAAACATTAATAAATGCTTTTTCAAGTTCAATGTCCACTTTTTCAACTCCAAGATTCATCCAAGATTGTCTCTTATCTTGCAATGTTGTAACTCCTTTGACTAAAAATCCTTCCTCCTCGCTTTTCCTATTAAACAAAAAGATAATCAAGTGAGGATCAAATTAAATTAACTAAGTTCATTTTAATCATTGATTTCAAACAAAAGAATGAATTCAAATGAAAAATACTTAATGATATTTTGAACCAATCTCAAACACACATTAGTGGGGTTAGTTTACATATGCACATCTATGAATACCTCTATGAAATAACAATTCCATGCTTCAAAGATGCAAACAACTAACAAAGAGGATCAAATAAACATATAGAAGCAAAAGAAAGTACCTATTCCATATTGGATTGGTGTCAAATGTGCCAATGACCCTTTCCCAATCCTTGCTAAAAATTAAAATGATGCAATGCACTATGATGAAGAGCAAAATTAGTTCTCAAACCAAGAGAATAACTTTGCATGAATATCTAGATGAGTTGATTAAGAAGGAGGCCCTTCATTTATAGATTTATCTTGATGAGAGAATGGCCAAATGGATGAATGTGGGACTAAATGTAAACCAATGAAAAGAGGCCACTTGTCAACTTGCCATAGGTTGAGGAATGTGCAAGTTTTGGCCAATGTGCCCAAGAGAGGGAGTCTCAAATTCAAATTTGTGAAATAAATGTTGAGAGGGGGACATGAAAATGAGAAGTTAATGCAATGTTGGAAGGGACAAGTCAACTTTTCATCATTTTCAAACGTGAGGGAATATTCTATTTTTTATGCCAAGTTGAAAGAAATAAGGATTTTAATAAATCAATAAATTGATTTATTTGTGCAAGTGAAAATATCTAGAGGATGTGATGGGTGGTTAGGTTAGGCTAACTAGGATTAGATTAGCCTCATGATGATTAGGTGAGTTTGACCTCTTTGACTTGAATATTTGGATTTATTTAAATCAAAAGGGGAGAAATATGAATTTGGGATTTAAATAAATGAATGTTTGATTTATTTAATTAAAGGGATGATGTAAGATAAAGGTTAATTAATGAAGTGTAAGCATTTAATTGATTTATTTAAATTATGTAATGATGAAGTGGATTTATTTAATTTGGAGGATGAAATATTAGATTTGATTAAATGAAGGTTATTTGATTAAACCATTGGATTTACATGTATGCATATTTTGCATGTCAGAAAAAAACAACTTTATTTAATTTAATCCTACCATTCCCTCTTTGATTAAATAAATCAAGAATTTATTTAATTAAATCTCAAAAATCACCTTCCATCTCTTTTAATTTAAATAAATCAAAGTATTTAAATCAAATAAGTCAAAATCACCTAATCATCACCTAAGCTAATCTAATCCTTATTAACCTAACCTAACCACCCATCACATCCTCTAGCTTTTCCCACTTCCACCAATAAATCATTTTATCTCATTTATAAATTCATCATTTTCTTTCAACTCGGCATAAAAAATGGAATATTCCCTCAAGTTTGAAAATAGGGACAAGTTGACTTGTCCCTTCCAAGATAGCAATAAATTCTCTCTTACATGTCCCCCTCTCAACATTTAAGTGAAAATTTCAAATTTGAATCTCCCCCTCTTGGGCACATTGGCCACAACTTACACATTCCTCAACCTATGACAAGTTGACAAGTGGCTTCATTCCATTGGGCAAATCATTATCCCACATTGCTCTATCTTGAGCTCTCTTCCAACTTGAAAATATATAAATGAAAGGCCTCATTCTTCATCAATTTATCTACACTCTCATGAAAAGTTACTCTTTTAAATTGAGAAGTAATTTTGCTCGTCACCATTGCATTGCATCTTGTGAGTTTTAGCAAGGATTGGGAAAGGGTCATTTGCACATTTGACACCAATCCAATATGGAATAGGTAATTTTCTTGCTTCTATATGTTTATTTGATCTTCTTTGTTATTTGTTTGCATTTTGGGAACACGACATTGTTATTTCATAGAAGCATTTGATGAATTTGCACATGACTAACCCATGTTTGAGGTTTTAGAGTTTTGCAGAATTTATGGTGCTTCAGTTTTGACTCTACGAAAGAGTGTCACTTTACACATTCATATTCATCCAACTTAAGCATAACACACCAAATATAGTTGAGTAATAATGATGCAATTATGAACAAATCTAGCACCAAAGTGGTTGTATCAGTTATTCAATGTGTACAGCAAAATACTCAAGAGATAAAAAAATCTTCACAATGGAACAAATAGCAAAGACTTTACTTTCCAATCGATATTTAAAACAAAATCAGAGATTCTAAACAACAGATTTGAATGCATGTTAAAAATTGACCAATAAGCATGCAACATTAATGGGTGGTGGCTTTCTTTTGCCTTTACCTTTTGAATCCAACAACTTCCTCCCGTACCTGATCTCTTTTTCTCATTCAATGCTAATGTATTAATTTACTTATACCACTGTCAATGTTAATGCAACAATCAATATTAAAAGAGAAACAAAGACTATTGCACCAGTAATGATATCTTTTGCCTTCACAAAGATTATCACGCTAGCTAAAAGATGGAAAATGATTTAGACTTAGTTAAATAAATGTTTTGATTTATGTAACTAAAGGGGATGTTGTTAGTATTAAAGATGAATTTATTTAATTTAAATGGGGGACTTTAGAGATAAATCAAATAAACTTGATTTATTTAATGATTGGATGAATATGACTCAATTAAATGCATGATGTCAGTTTCATGTGTCTACAGTTCCCTTAGGTGAGTACTTTTTCCCCAAGGTGAGCCCTTTAAGATAAACAAAAGCAAGCAAACATATATGTAACTCAATCGATCTTTGTTGAGAAACAAAGAGAGAATACACACGATAGGTTTACTCACACTCACAAGATGTTTTGTTCAATTTTAATCCCAAAATGAAATGTGGAGGAAATTACTCTACCCAACATAAGATCACCAAAAGGCCTTTTGATTCTCAATATCACTGTGAGGCGCAAGAGAAGCACATACGTCCTTTCGATGGTATTGTTTTGAGTAATCAATTACAAGACAAATAAAAAATTGTTCATTTTAAGTCTATAAACCAAAAGTGAATTCTTTTTGTAGCACCAAATTAAATGTGGAATTTTCCTTGTTCAATTTTTAGCCTCAAACAAAATCTAGTGGGTTTGTCCTAAGATTCATTTTAAGCTCTTTGTATTAAGAAAGAAAGCTTTTCTAGTGGTTTTTACAATCCAAAAAGATGAGATTTGGTTTAAAACAAAAAATTAAAGCATGAAACAAAAGCTCTAAGAATTTAAAAACATTTGTCAACTTCAAGATTGAACGCTTCAATCATCTTTAATTCCAAGATTCTTCAAGGATTGCTTCCAATGCTTCAACATTGTACGTTTTTCGTGTAAGAGAAAATCCCTCCTCCTTCATTTTCCTATCCCATGAAACACAATCATACAAGAATTTTTTTAATTAAAATCATTTTAAACATTAACTTGAAACAATAAAATGATTTTAAATACAAAAGACAAATGATTGTGAAATTTTAAAAAAATAATGCAGCATTAATAAGAATCATTCTTTCCAACAAATTTTCACAATATCAAAGCCTTTAGCTAAAATATCTAGTAACCAATGGAGAAAAAAAAATTGGACCATTTAATGTAGTTAGGTAAAGATTTTGCTGACAAGTAAAGATTTGATTGATTTTTTATTTTTTTGACTTTGCCTGCAAAAGATCTTAAATGTGTAATGCCAAATAGAAAAGATGCAAGATTAAATGAATTAAACTAGACATTAATATGTAGATATCGTGCCTTCCAGAGCATAGATCTTTAAGTTGGACTGGTAGATAAATGCTTCATATGAAATCACTTTCTTTCATACCAAATTGTTGCTTATTGATAATTATATGGAGTAATAACTATGATTCTAATTAGGCTACCAAATAGGCCACCCTAGTACTATTAATACAATGAATTCTCACCTGATCTTTGTTTCTTTTCACAGTCCCCTCATTCATAAAGGAAATAAAGAGGTACTCACCAACTAGCGCGTTACCCTCATCAACTTAAATCCTTAAAATATTACTAGTGCATTGAAATTCAGTACATGTATTTTATTGCCTAGCTACTCCATTATCCACAGTGTCCTTACTCTTAAGATTGATGGCTAGTCTTTTCTTGACAATTTTAACTATTCGACATTAAAATAGAAATATGGAAAGAGACAAAAAAAATCAGTGCCTAATGTTAGCAGATTGGAGAATGACATTTTTTTTTTTGAACAAGTAGATGTTAGAGGAGTGCATTAATAATAATTTTTATGGTGCAACAACCACTACTCTCAGTGGTGATGCTTTTATCTGCTCATAATCCCCACACCTTTGACTCATCTACTCCATTCTTAAATTATATGTCATCATCTACTACGCCTATGAACTGTAGTAAAGACGAATGTGACTTCAATTATATGTGAACTCATAGTTGTTTCGTTGTGCCTGTGGCTGTAGAAATTATTTCTTTCCCTTCAATAGAACAATACTCCTTTATCATTTCCCATCTACTAATAAATATTACACAAGTTTATTGTCTTAAGTCTTAGCTCGGCTTTTTAGACTCTTTTTTTTTCAAAAAGTATTACATTTTGGGACTGCGTATGCCTTCGTTATGCAGGACCTATACAATTCATGTATGTAAATGTGTATGCCCACGTACTCCTCTGTATGCCAGGATATGCCTCTGTTAATCCATAGTTTGTGATTGAAGGGGTTCTTGCAAAAGAAAATAGGCATTATGATAGGAAACAATCAGGATACGAACATCAAACTAAGCTTGTTTTCAACAAAAAGGCTAAGACCACGAAGAAGATTGTGCTGAGGTTGTAGCATCAATCATGCAAACAAGTTTCCTAACATACAATCAAGCACTGAAAACATTTTGAGATTAGCGGAGACAAGAAAGGAAAGGGAACTTCTCTATTTTAGGTGCATCCAGCTACTAATTAATGTTGAAATGATTCAATCAGCCTAACTAATATATTCAGGTGACATGTATAATGCAATTTATCAATTTTCATTATCAATAGTTTACTTTTCATTGTCAAAGTAGTTAAGCTTCTATAAAATTCTAATAGCCAACTTTTGCTCAAAATGATTTCTAGCATAATAGGAAATAACTTGTGAGTTTTTAAAATAAAGGAACCCTGGATTGTTCTTTCCTTAGCATATTTTGAACTTTGAGTTGTGAAATGAAATAGAATGTGCTAGATTCTACTAGATTAAAAATGTATTAAGTGTGATTGCAATCATCCAAAGGAGGACCATACAAAAATTGTAAAAGAATCAAATCCAAGAGACTGGAAATGACCAAAATGTGGCATCCTAATTTTGAGAAGAGATACGACATACTTCAAGTGTGATTGTAAGCATTCAAAGAAGACCAGAAAAAAAAAGTTCAGAATAGCTAAATCTAGCAGACTAGAAATGCAAAAAAAGTTCAAAATAGCTAAATCTAGCAGACTAGAAATGCACATCCCATAATACATGTACCAAAAAAAACATCTGTTGGCTTTCATAAGAAATATTCACATGTGAGATAAATGCACAAACCTAGGATTGGAAAATGTACACTTTTCTTTTTCTAGAATGGCCTAAAAGGAATGTTTGAATCCTTTGAATTGAGTGAGTAGTATGCCTTTAATGCCTCTAAAAATGTACTAGAAATGTAGAAGAATAAGATTAGCAACACAAATTTAAAGTAATTGATCATAGATATCAAACACTAGTAATGGATATATAAATCCCCGATAGTGCAAAGAAATGAATAAATTGAATCAAATCTATTTCTTGCAGCAAAACACAAAAGGTCAAATAATGCCCTCCTTCTAGTGCCATTATGTGGATGTGAAAATCTACAAATGACTAAAACTCTAAACAAGACATTATCATGATTAGTGTTTTAAAAACAAAGCAAGCATTCAACATGCCTATGAAATAATACATCACGCTTCAAAATGCAAACAAATGACAAAGATGATCAAAGCACATAAAAACATGAAGTATACCTATTCTATAGTGGATTGGTGCCACTTTGCTATGAAAAGTGGCCCTTTCCCAACCCTTGACAAGCCAATGATGAAGATGCAATGCTATGACAATGGACAAAACTAGTTCTCAATGTGAAGAGAGTAACTTTGCATGAAGTTGTGGATGATAAAATGAAGGATAGCCTCTCCATTTATAGAAGAGTTTGATTAGAGAAGAAGAAAATGGGATGAATGTGGGATAACAACCAAAACAATAGAAAGAAGCCACTTGTCACCATGTGAATGGGCCAAGGATGTGCAATTTTTGATGAATGTGCCCATAAATGCATATATTTGAAATTTTAAAATGTTGAAATAACAAGGTGGAGGGAGAGTAAAATGGAGTAATCGCCACTTGGATCAATGCAAAAGGACTTGTAAGGTGACATAAATGCCTTTTTGGAAGAACTTATCCCACTTGGAGGGAGATTTGAAATGGAAGAATATTCCATTTTTATGCCTTGTTGATGGAAAATGAAGATTTAATAAATTAATTAAAATCATTTATTTGTGCAAGCGGGAAAAGCTAGAGGATCAGACTTGCACATTAGATTTAACATAAATCATGTAAGCCATCACCAAAATCATTTATCTCACATATATATAAAAAATGGTGTCATAGTACAATATCATTATGTATCTCAAAATGAAGTTCACAGGCTCAAAATAAAAAAATATCAGTGTCTAATGCATGTATAAAATAATGCTATCCCAAGCTTCACATATCTCTTGAAGGAGATGGCCCTAATGAGGGAGGTCTATCCTATTGTGGTTGTGATCTTGAAGCCCTATGTCCTAATCCCAATAGTTGAACATATGGAGAAGGCCTAGGTGATATGATGTTAGAAGTCTATAAACAATATGCACTTAACTCCTAATCACATATTTTTCCTGATTCAATAGAATTGTGTGATCATGTCTTTTAACCGTTGAAATAACAGAAATTAGCATTCATTTATCTTATCCAAAATTAATAAAACTTAAAATAATTACTTAAATAGCATAATTAGAAACTCAAGAAACAATTACTGAAGAGAATTATAAGACAAAAGAGAAGAAGAGAGATCACGAGCTTGATAACAAAGTTCACTCGATTTGAGCTACGTCTTCGGGTCTGCTTCTCAACGAGGATCCACTTTATTAATGATACCAAGAAATTATGGCTTCTATACATCATCCAAGATGTATTCCTACAATAAAATCTCTCATAGTCTACTTTTACACTTGAAGATATTGGTGTACTCTTCCTTTCTTAGGTTCGGATTCAATTGCCTCTTAACCCAATTACATAGAAAAGTATTACAAAAACAATTTGTCTTTGTACTTGAATAATCCTCCTATATGACTAATTTCTCTTCAAGAGAATTTCTTGTCAAGAAATCACCTCCAAAAATCCCTCTAAACTTTTCACATCACTTGGTTGAAAAATTAAGAACCTACACCCGCTTTTTATACATAAAAATATGCTATATGGGGTGTAACCTCCATATTTAATAAATAACTCCCCATGAACAAATAAAACAATAACCCTCTTAAACAAAATAACTCCCTTTTAAAAAAATGCCATCTTTTACAATTCATTTATAACAAAAATAACTTTCAATTTTGTCTTAGCCTTCTATTTTCATGTTCTCGGGGCTTTACAACTTACATTTGGTTTTTTTTTTTTTGGCATTATTCATTTTTAGGGGTATAGTTTATATTTTAAGGTTGACATTATATTTGGGGGAATTAAATATTATTTAAAGATTTATGTATATGGAGGGATTTTCCTTTTATCATGAAAAATGCTATGGCAAGAGGATTTTAAGGCATGGGTTAAGGGATCAATTCCCACTAAATCCCCCATTTTATTTTTCAAAACTATACATTTTTTTCCTTTAATAATTATGGTTTAATCCATATTTATTCCAACTCACTACTCCTACCATGTCATATGCCACTGCCCTACCAAGTTTCGGGGTTTGGTGATGCCACATCATCATTTTGACTAAGTTTGACCAAAACTTTAACCGGTCATAACTTTCACATACGGATCTGGATTACGTCCACTCAAAATGCATCAAAAAGCTCTCATTGAGCTATTCATGATGAAACTGAAAGAGAAATGTTCCATGATCATCAATTTTTCCATTTGAGTGGCTTTGACCATGTGTTGACTAAATTTGACCCAACATATCTCTCACATACCAACTCCTTTTGACATGATTCAAGTTGCATCGGGACCATTTCAGTGAGCTCTTAAATTTCAGACCACTTCCATCAAATTTTAATACTATGAAATTTTTGAGGTTTCAAGATCCTCCTAGATCACTAGGCTAAGAGACTCCTCCATTGCTTTGAGTCTGGTAAGAGTATTACCTTCTATGGCTCTAGGTCTATGTGTAGCTCAATACTCTCTTTGCTAATGGAACTTGATGCTCATATAAATACCTGTAGTATCAAGCCTCTTATCTTGCCTAAAAGAGTTGATGACCTAGGTCGACTATGGGTCTATTGGCATTTAAAAAAAATATAGAAACTGTTGGTCAACTCTCTACCTTCTAATGTCAACCATGTCTCTCTCAGTAGTGAGTCTATCCACCTCAACTTGTAATACCTAGAACCGTGCATACTTAGTCTACAATTGTTCTTAAAAATATATGATATGCTGATCCATTGACATGTCTCCCTCTACCTCATCCATAGCCTCCAAAATAGGAACATCTTGATAGCCCTCACTCAAACCCTCTCCTAGCATAATCTCCTCCTAAACTACTCTGTTCTACTCTCCCATCTCTTCCTCCCACATCTTCTACTTAGCCTCTTGCATGGCCAACTCTTGCTCTCCCTCTATGTTGGGTCCCTCATGCTCTGCCTCGAACCACAGACCCTCCTGCTTGGCCTCCTCCTTGATAGGTGAGAGATGTCTAACTACTTTTTTTCCTCTATCCCTCACTAACCCTTCCTCCGCTATCTCCCCTAACACCATCTCCAACATCATCATCCCTACCTCCTCTACCTCTATCTCTTCCTCTCCTCCATCCATGCATCATACATGGATTTCTCCACCAAATTAACAACCTATGTGTTGACACCTCATTGAATAGGATACAAAGCATCAATATCCTTCTCTGCCATCACTACATTGATCATTTCTCCCCATTGAGTTATCTCTGACAAGGACCTATGAAACTCTATTTTACTAATGGGAAACCCCTATCCTCCCTGAACTATTTGAGAACCAACTCTAGAAGGTACCACTCAATAATGTGTTATGATTGCATTGTTTTCATAATCAGATAACGTGCTTGCCAATAATAGGGAAAACACTCTCCCTCCTCCTCCCATGGTTGACAGAAGAAGCAAGCAAATCAATGGCATGATGTTAATACTTGACATCACCAACCTTGGTATGTGTGAAAAATTATCCATACAAGAACACATATGGCATCCCTACTCTTAGTTGTCTCCCAATAGGAGGTCAAAAGGAAACGATGTGCTCCTGAGCCCAAATCGTAAGGATATCATCCCACATTTGATGGACTATGCCCCTCTGTACGCAGCATTGTGTAATTAAAATTATAACATGTCTAGAAGGCACAACCCTCACACATACACCATCCTATAGGTCATCGTTCCAATCAACATCTCTCCCCATCTTATAGGAAATTTGTGTCCTTGTCAATCAGGAATGATAATCCCCCCAATCATAGTGCATAGAACCATGATGAATCTCTCATATCTATTAGCTATCACATCCCACCATATCTTGTACTCCTTTATGTCGAGCTCCATAATGTCCTCCAATATCACTGTGGCCTCTCCTATCGATAGCTGGAAGGAGTTGGTCTTTGAGTACCACCTCTTAGCTAGCACAATCAATAATCTCCTATTATCCCTAATCATGGGCATGAAAATAGCATAGTATAAGCTGAGGGAATGCAACTAATCTCTCTTCTTGTCAAGTAGTTGATCTCGTAGTCTGCAAGTGGATGACCAACTCTCCCAGGTGCAAATGGGGTCGTATCTCACCTATGATCACAAGAAAGCACATTGCATCAATTGAGAACTCTATCCAACCCTATTTGACCTCAATCACAAAATAAATTTTATCCAAAACTGGGGAAAAACCCTAATCAAGCAAACACATCACACTATGTAACAAATGCGTCTCACTAGTCAAATGTGTCACATTGTCTAAAAAATGTGAATCACTAGGAAAATGTGTCACACATTTGCATATGTGACTTAAAAATTCAAATGCATCATACGATCTAATGCACGCATCAAAAAAATCACTTGTAGTAGGAGCCAATTATTATATTGTATCAATAAACATGCATCACATAATCCCTCACATGTGATTCAGAATGCCACTTGCATCATTCTAGACCACAATTATGTTGTATGAATCACACGTGGCACACTTAATAGTTGTGTCAAAACGCATTTGATAAAAATTAACTAGCAAATGCATTGCATCAATCAGATGCGGAAAACCGCCCCACTTGCCATGAGCATGGTAGCAAATGCGGTGCATGGCATGCATCGTATCCGCTTTCCCTCATTAGAGCCATAAAATCTAGAAAAAAATGACAAAATGATGAAGGAATGTGGTACATATATCATCCCTACATCCCTCTAGAAGCCATTTGTACAAAAAAACTCTAAATTCCCGATGTGAGGAGTGTGGTATAGGTGACATCATTTCATCAACTCTGTAGCAAAGTTAATCTCAAAACTCACTATTCACTCCAGTAAAAGTGCATAAGTGACCAATTTTACCCCTGTTGATGGCATTTTTATGCACTTCTCAACACAGGCAGTGTGTAGGTGCACTACCTCTCTTGAAAGACAATCTTCCACAATCGGAATGCAGAACACTATCCCAAGGTCTCTCGGATGTCAGGTCTTGATAGTGCTTAGATACCTCAGTATTTTGATGTGATTTGCTGGAATCACAAGGAAGTCTTACACAGGAAATACAAAGCATGGAAGTTGGATTTTGAAATGGAGTTCTTAGGATGGAAAGCTGTCATGTGTCGGCTGTAGGTTCAAACAGCAGTCTTGGACTCCATTTCATTGTTGGATTTGGCTTTACAATGTGCAATGAACCTTAGCATAGGTCAGTTATTAAAAAAAAAAAAAAAGGCGAGGAAGGGGGAAATTTCCTAAGTCTGCAACTAACTATGAATAGTGACAATGGAGTTCCTGCAATGGACAATTTCTCAAAATAATATCCCACTTAACCGTGGATTTCACAGTATCATGGAAATTGTGCTATCTTCTAAGGTCTATAGATATTTGATCCTTCATCCACCATATACATGCATGAATCAAAGATAAAGGTTTCAGAGTAGATTTGAAATCAAGTCCAGGCTAACTTTGCACAACTATCTACCATCAGCAAACAACAAAAAGTATGGACAAAGAAATCATCAACATGGCAGGAATTTCATAACCACCGAACAGCATGTCTAAAATCTACCCAAAGAAAGAAAATAGCTAACTAGAACAGCAGTAAAATCTAAACCAAATATCTAACATTGGAGACTGAATCAACTAACATGAGAGAAATCAAGAAAATACACCAAGTCAATGCCTTTTTCTTATAAATTTTTGCAGCATGGCTTTACAACAACACAACTCTCCTTTTGCAAATGAGAGGAGTGCCTTATTTATAGTTTTCCAAAAGTTAAATGAATGGCCAAGATTCATTACAAAAAAGGGTTTCACCTACCCCCAATATTCAACAATTTAAAATACATCTTTTGTCTTTATCCTATTTCGTCTTCTTGTTGATGGCACTGTAGCTCTTTCGTCATTTAGTAGATTGTTGTTTCTTGCTGTAGCTACTCCTCAGAAAGCTCTTCATCTTTGGTAGGGCTATCTTCTTGTTCCCCGAAAGCTGTGTATTCGATGAACCTGAGGATGACTTCTTGGAGTTTGTCTATTTTGATGACTTCGCATCGCAGCGCCTGGTAGCTCCACTCCTTTGCATTTTCTTCCAACCTTTTCCAATCTTCATCATATTTTGAGCCTTGGTCTCTGAACAGTTCTGATTGGTCGAAGGTGCAAGCAGCAAAACTTAGGAATTCTATTGTGATATCTCCAGCTAGCTCGTCCTTCATCTTCTCCTGGAAGTAAGGTTTGATCTTCTCTGGATCCATCTGCACAGTGGGCATACCATAGCCCATCATCAGCATAAGATATCGGGCACATTCTGCCCAGATTTCCTTGATCCACTCAATATCTGGATCCACCCTACTCAAGATTTGCTCCAACCTCTCCTTCTGGTTGTCGAAGTCTCGGCGCCATATATCCATCAGCCAGTGATCTTCTTTCTTAAATGCAAGCTTCTCCTCTAACATGGCTTCAGGAAATTGAAGGATAGCTTCGATCCTTAGGAAGGTGGAGTTGTAGGCCGCAGGGAAATCATTGTAGAGCTTCTTCGTGCTCTCCAAAGACTATATCAAGTCCAAGAACTTGTTGGCTGCAACCTGTGCCTTGAGCTCATCCTTGGAGATTTTATCCTGCTTTATCAGGTGCACCACTGTGGCAACCGACTCCTCAAGGTGCTCGACCTTCTGCTCTCTGGTTGCGGTTCCCAAGTCAATGGTAGAGATGGTATAGCTTACCCCAGCTTGGCCCATGATGGGCGTTGCGATTTATGCTGCTCGGGAGCCAGAAGCATCCATGGTTACTTTAGATCAGACCTTGGGCTTCTTCTCCTTCTTCGTCGTGATCTGGGCTCGAGCCAAGATGGCCTCCAACCTCGCCCTTGGGTCCTTTAGCACAGGGGTCATTCTTTCAAGTTGCTTTTCCAACCATTTGGGTACAGCAGACTTCCCCTTGGGTGAATCATGGCCGCCTTCACCCTTCTCGGTCAAGGGTAAGATTTTTGCTTACTTTTCCTTTTGGGGTTCTCCTTTCTTTTTGGCAGCATCTTCCTCCTCCTCATCGGAGTCATGAATGAACACGAGGCGCTTGACAGGAAGCCCGGTGGATGGTTGCCGGATGGGACTTTCTTCTTTTGCTGCTTCTTCTTCTTTCTTCTCCTTAGTACCCTCAGCTTCGGGGCCTTTGATAACATGGGTTTCAGCCTCGATTAAGTCCTTTATCTGTTGTTCTTCTGGTGGCTGCCCCTCTTCACCATGTGGTGACCCTTCCACCTCCGCCGCAACATCCTTCAACTGTTATGCCATTTCCTCCTCAAGGTCATCATCAAAAGTCTGAATGATTTTCTTAGCACCCGAGCTGTCCTCCTCATCCCCACTCTCGGAAGAGCCCATATCCTCCTCATAAACCACCCTGTCGATGGTTCGGTGCTCGTTCTCTGGGTGTTCATGATACTCATCAACTTCCTCCTTAACAGACTTCGAGGCTTCCTGTTCTTGCTCCTCCAACTCCTTTGAGATTTGCATTATGGCCTCCATAGCTAGTGGCCCTGTCGGTAGTTGTGAAGGTTGAGTAGTCGCAAGGACCTGGGCAAGGGCTACTTGGAGAGTTGGATCCATTAGGATTTGGGAGAGCTCTGGGGGAAGGTTTTGCATATGCCTTGTAATATCCTTGGGCATAGTGGCAGCGGGAATAGGCGATGTTATGGTTGATAGCGGAAGTGATGTGATTCGTGACATAGCAGTGGACGAGGGGGGAGAAGTCATAGCAGAAGATGAGTCAATGACAATTACTGACTTGGCTGGGGACGAAGGGGCAAGATGGACAGAAATGTCCACTGCCGGCGGAGATGCAGTGACCACAGCCAGGGAGGTGGGCGGTGCCATAGGAGGGGCAGGGAGAGCCAACTAAGGCTACAATTTTGTCGCACCCACTATTTGTTTAAGCCTTTTGGAGGATGAGCCTCCTGTTTCTTTCTTGGTATGGGCTTTGGGGTCTGGGGACTGCCCGGTCTCTGTCCCTTTTCTTTTATGGGACCTAGTGACGGGAGGAGACTTGGAGGTCCCACCAGTTGACGTGGTTGCAACAACATCCTCTGTGGCACTCGGCTCGCTCTTGAGCCCTTCATAAGTCAGGACCACTCCTTGCTGCTTTAAATGAGCCACCTTCCCATTGATCCACTCCTGGGTACGATTTAAGATTGACTGGGTTATGGTGTCTATGTCATCGACCTCCTATTCATCCCAGTCAATTAAGGGTATTAGTAGGTTGGAAACCGCAAGGTACCTCAGGTGCATGATTGTGGACTCGTCCTCCTCGACCTGGTCCAGTACCAGAAATGGTTGCACTCTTCTCAGAACTGCATAGTCATGCGCATGTAGTGCCTTGCACGCACTTCTTTGTCATCTTGGCAGTCGGCCCCAGAAATCCTCGATGTGATGGAGATGGGCATATGTTGGCCGGAGCGCTTTCCTAACGTGGCCATGTGGATCCATCCATGGGCGAGCAGTGTGTAGGTTGAAATGGTACTCCTTTAGCTCCTTCTCAGAGTTACCAGCACATTGTGACATCTGCAATCGGTACATGCCATGGCCAAGGGTCATGGGATAGGAGATCCCTACTATATGCGTGTTGTTGAAGATTGCCTGGAGGTGTTGGAGCTGCCGAGAAAGCTCTAGGAGGATGATCCTGTCGTTGGGGTATCGAGGCAATCTACTCGGCCTTTCAGTAAAGCCCTGGGCCCGGATATATGTAAACTTCAGATACTAGATGAAAAGAAAAGCATATTACTTTAAAAGCACTCTGGCGCTGTGGGAGACCCTCCTCTCGAAGTCTTCGGCGATCAACCTGATGATGTGGCCAATAAAGGCGTCGTTCACCCTATAGTAGTCTCTTTTGAAGTTGCAGTACTGGAGTTGCAGATATTTGTCATAGGCTTTAAGTCCTCGCTTCTGCCCCTGACCGGGTGCCACAAACAACCCGCTGTACTGCCTTTCATCTGCCAGGGAATAGATGAGGTAGGAGGTCATATAGAATTTGGAGCTTTTCTTTACGTTAACAAACTACTCATGGAAGCAGTTGCTTATGATTCCTCCCTAGTAGAATGAAACCTTCATTGTGACATCCTCATTTTCACCTAGGATCTGTTCACTTAAATATGCCATCCACTCCTGAAAGTAGGTGGTTGTAGGAAGACCCATGACCCTGCTCAACAAGGTTACCAGGTCATGGTAATTCTCATGGAAATCACTACGGAAAAGCTCCTGAGGAACTTTCATAGCGATGCCTCATCTTTTCCTTGAGCCAATGTAGGTTTATCAATTTCTTGCATCCAGTCAGATTATCATCCCATGCCGCCTGGCATTCCTCTAATGTGGGGACCTCCATCTATTGGAATGTGGGAATGTGGAAGGTCTTGGTGATCCCCTCTAGCGACATGTCAGCGAGGATGTTTCCCTCCTTATCGATAATTGTTCTGGTATCGGTTTGGTACGCTTCTCGACAAGCCATGACCAATTCGGGTGCCACGAGAGATGGAGGGAAACTAGCAACCTTAGCTATTCCACTCTGCCTTATCAATCTAGCATTCTTTGTTGTCAGGTTGACCCTGACCCTCTGCGTGAATTCATCAATATCCACCTAGCCAATGTTGGTTTCTGTGATTTTCTTCCAGTCGGTTGAGACCTTTGAGTGGAGCGGCTCACCCTGGAATTGATACTTTATCTGGTGTTTGTCTTATTTCCCTCGAGGGGTCCTTCTTGACTTCTTACCCTTGTCCCCTTCGACAGATGCCCCTGAAGTTCCTGCACCAGATTCCATATATTTTGCAAGCAAGGGAAAAGTTAGCAAAATGGGTCACAAAAGCATTCATGTTAGTCCATATCTCGAAAACAACATCCATTTCAAATAATCAATCAAGCATCATTAACTTTCATTATTGATCTTTGATTTTAGGGCATTTGGACAATCCGGGCCAAGAGGGCCGGACTTCCCTGGTAGGAACGTTGTCTGGAAGGGAAAATGCAACGGAAAGCTCCCGAAGACTTTCTTTGGTCAAATTTTTAATATTTCAAGAAGTTCATGATGAAGAGGACCAAAATTCAGGATGTGGGTCGAAGTTAGATCTAGGATTTGGGCTCGCTAGGATCGATTTAGGAGAGCTCGGAGGTCTCAAGCCGGAAAGCTGTCAGAAGATAGCAGTTTGGAACGGTGGAGAGCAAACAGAAATCTGGAGATAGAAGTCTGCGGTCTGGGGCCCGGAGGGCCAAAGGGCAACCGGTGATATGCAATTTTATTTATGAGGGCTCGGGCCGGTTACACCGAGATGGCGAGCGAACTTCACCGTTTGTGCGTTTGAAGTTCGGCGGCAATCAGCAGGGCAGAGCCCGGAGGTCAGGACGCGGGGCGAGGATTTCTGTTGGCAACGGCAGGCGACGACGGGAGTCCCCGCGCACGGGGGGGCTGAAAGACTTCACCGTGGGGAATGACAGAAAATGGGGCAAGGAAACCCGAATACCGGAACTCGGAGACCAAAAGGACGGCATGAGTTAAATCGTGATGTCAACAGCAAATAGGGAGGTAGAACCCAGGGAACAGGAAGCCGCAGGATGTTCGCTGTTGCGGACGGCGAAACAGAGACGGCACCCCGGAGGAGGAACTCCGAGGTTCCGGGTCCGAGAGGCTCGCAGGACGCCTGTTCAGTTTCGAAGTTTTGACGACAAGGAGCATTTCGGGGTCCGCCAACTGGGAGGCAGGGGGAGTTTGCAGTTTCAAACGGCGGAATGCTAGCAGAACTCCGAAAGGAGAAACCCGACGAACCGGGCCCAGAGGGAGACGTCGCCGTTAGGATATTTGCTCAAAGGTTTATTAACAGACGGCGAGGGTAGGTCTCGGGCCCGAGGAGGACGTTCTCCCTGCGCGAAGAATGGCCAAGACGAGGAAAAGTCCCAGACTGGCGGCGAGGATTTTCTAGGAGGTTTTCCAATTTTTTAGCACGTGGGTTTTATGCACAATTTCATGGTTTATCATTTTATGCCCTCCTAAATGATTGTTCATTTATTTAAGTCTTTCAAAATCATGAAAATGACACTCGGGAGGGCAAACGAATGGCCTACCTCAAACATGCTTTGTGGGGAGACGTGGGATCCACCCGCGGTCGATGGAATGATGCTGAGGGCGATGATCGTGATGGTACCGAAGGCGGCGGGCTCCAAATGACAGTTTGTCCAGTTCGCTGCAATCCTGTGAAATGAAAATGACCAGCCAGATTGGGCATTTTATAACCCTAACCACCATGAATGATTGCATTTAATGCAGGTACAGCGGCGAAAAAGTTGGTGGATTTGAAAATAAGTCGGCGACGGCGGCGGGAAAGCCGGGACCTAACGGCCGGGAAGGCGCAACATGGCAGCTGTTTCATGTTTTCAGTTAGTCCAACGACAGCGGTGGGAAGTGGGTCAGGGCCCGGAGGGCGGGATACCGCCAAGGATCCACCGTCAGGGATGGCAGAACTGTCACAGAATTCCGGACATGGAATTCCGGAGGGTCGGGCCTAGAACGCCCGATAGCCGGCAGGGACATTCAAAGAGTTCGGCGAGCGAAAAGGTCGGTGGGACCCGGAGGGCAGGACGCCGCAGGGAGTCTGCCGTCGCGGTCGGCCAAATGCGGACAGAACCCCGGAGGCGGAACTCTGGGGTCTAGGGTCCGAATGGTGGGACACCGTCAGAAAATTTGAACAATTTTTAGCAGACGGCAAAAGGGTGTCCGGACCGCGAGATCCAGAAGGAAGTGGAGCGGCCGCCGCCAGGAATGACAGTTCCAGCGGGGAAACCCGGAAGGAGAAACCCGAACGGTCGGGCCCAGCAAGGCCCGAGGCCATTGGCAGGACCAAACTTCCAGAGGGACTCCGCGAGGCACCGGAACGCAGCAAAACGAAAAGGGGAGGCATGGTCGATTTATGATGGGACTTTGAAGCAACATCAACCATCTGATACATCAAAAAAGGGGGGCACGCAAAATGAGATGATGACAAAAAATGACCCAACAAGTCGAAAGAAAAGAGGGTCCCCATTCTGAACGGGGTGTGTGTGCTAAGGGCACAACAAATGTTGACTCCGCTGGAGAACGCTCCCGAGCGTTCTAGGAATAAATATTTAGTGAGGACCCAGAATCTCTAGTTTCGCAGACTAGGAGTGGCTTCCAAAGATGAATCTGGGAGAACGAGATCCTTAACTAGGTCAGCTTACAAGACATCTCAGAAGTGTGTGTAGTGAGTTCATTCCTTTCCTAGGGATAGTGACCAGGATTACCAATTCAATCGAACGAGCTACATAAATCGTCTAACACCAAAAATAACATGGACATTGCCCCGCTGTTAGTCAGGCATTCATAGCCCCGACGAAGTTGTCGCTACAATCTCATGGATATTGCTCTACTTCCGGCCAAGCGTCCATAGCCCCGGTAAAGTTATCCGAACACCCATACGGTCATTTATTTCCCTTTTTTTTAGAATTCCTTTTTCTCTTTTGCTGTGATGTTTCACTTCTCTTTTATCATTTAGTGCGACCGAGTAAGCATTGAAGCCTACAATGGGTTTGAGACTGCAGTGGTCACTGGAGCAGACTTGAGATTTTTCACTCACTAGGGTGTCATAACAACCATGGTATGGTCCTTTAGAATTTATTATTATGTGCTTTGTGCGAGATCCAAGATGTGTGTAAGAAGATCTAGCCAAGGGTCAAGTTCTAAGAAAAATTCAAACAAGGAAATCATTCACGAGCAGCTTTCAAAGATCGATAATCAAAAGTGAATGCTTAGCCGAGGAACACAAAGAATGGACAGCGAAGTAAACTGCTTGTCGAGCAAGCACGGCCACCGCAAAGGAGCGGGAAACAACTTTCGAAACAAAACTGCTGGGACGGAGAAAATAAAAGAGCGACGCAAACAAGATGCAAGCAAGCCAGAAAGCAAACTACCCTAACCTATGTACAAGTATTTGCAATGATGAGCTCGAACGAGTTCAAGCCTAGAAGTAATGCTTTAGGTGCTGCCTGTTGACTAGCAACGGGACGTTCTCAATAGTGAAGGTCTTTAGGCGGAAGGCATTATCTCCCAAAATCTCAGCTATTTGAAAGGGGCCAAGCCAAAGCTTGTCGAATTTGTTGTGTCCCCCTTTCTTTTCATGGGCCTTGTCCCAATATAGGACCAAATCTGCAATTCTAAAGGCCTTGATCTTGGCTCGACGGTTGAACCATCTCTTAACTACGCCCCGATGTTTGGAAAAATTTTCTATTACACGGTTTCAAACTTCCTCTAAATGCAAGAGCTCAGCTAACCGAGTTTCCCTATGATCTCCTTCATAAAAATCGTTGATGAACTGAGGAGTAGGAATCTTCAGATGGATGGGGAATATAGGATCTAGGCCATAAACAAGGTTGAACGGGGAATCACCGAGGTCAGTCTTGTGGCGAGTACGATCAGTCCAAAGGGTGAAATGGAGCTTGGTATGCCAGTCCTTGGGATTCCTATCTAGCAACTTTTTGATCACAGTAATCATGTTTTTATTTGTGGACTCGGCAAAGCCATTGCCCTGGGGGTAGTAATTAGATAAGAATTTAAGGGCAATCCCATAGTCAAATGCCCAACTAGCAAATTTTAATGAAGCAAATACAGGTCCATTATCACATACCACAACATACAGACAACCAAAGCTATTTAAAATGAAACTTTCCAGGAAATTAGTAACTACTTCAGTTGTGCATTGCTTACATACTATTGCTTTCGTCCACCTAGTACAATAATCAGTAACGGTAAGAATGTACCTGTGTCCCGCAGACGATGGAGGGCTTAGCAGACCGATGAAGTCGAGACCCCATTGCGCAAACGGCCTTACCTCGAGCACAGGCTGCAGTGGGACAACAACATTCTTCTCCCTGGTGGCAGCGGTTTGACATGTGTGACATGAACGAACGTGGCAATGGGCATCCTTAAAGACAGTTGGCCAATAATACCCTGCCCTTAGTATTTGATGTGCTGTGGAAGAACTCGAACCATGGCCCATGCCAAATTTGTTGTGAAACTCTTTCAAGACTCAATCTGCTTCTTCCTTGCCAAGGCATCTCAAATAAATGCCTTCATGATTTTTCTTGTAGAGAATGGAACCCTGTAACATGTAGCCATTGCTTTTCAATCTCATGGCCCGCTTTTGGACTCTTTGCAGGTGCGGCGGACACTTATGGTTTAGCAGATAGTAGATGACATTCTGGTACCACTCTCCAGGGGAGACATCCTCAAGCTGGTACTGTTGCACAGTGAGTTCGGGTCTAGCTTCTACTGCTATTTCAGCAATTGTGCGGGTGAGTGCCTGCCCTCTCAGTAGCTTCATCGGTTGGATCTCCATGTCATACTCTTGGAGCAGGGTGACCCACTTAGCCCTTTGTTTGCCCAATTCATTTTGCATGAGTAGCGTTTTTACTGCTGGGTTGGGGACAATGGAAACACCTTATTGCGTAGGATATAGTGTCTAAATTTCTTCACCCCCTGACGAGAGCATATGCCTGCTTTTCAATGTTGTGATATCGCAATTCAGCATCCTTGAGGGGGGCACTCATAAAGGTGATCGGATGCTCATTTCCTTCATCGTCCTTTTGGGTTAACATGCTAGCATAGGAATGCTCTGAAGCAAATGAGTAGATGTAGAAAGGCTTTAGATAATCCAGGCTAACTAACATAGGTGCCTCAGTGATGGCCCATTTGATTTCTTTGAAAGATTGCTTGGCATCGAGTGTCCATTCAACTTTGGCATCTTGTTTGAGCATGGCATTGAGAGGTTTAACAATCTCCGCGAAATCTGTGATGAATTTGCGGACAAAGTTGATCTTTCCAAAGAAAGATTTTAATTCTTTCTTGCTTCCTGGGGGCGGGATTTTGAGTAAGGACTCGATACGTTCGGGATCTATGGAGATTCCCTATTCTGAGATGATATGCCTAAGCAATCTGCCTTCAGTCACTCTGAAAATGCACTTCTTGGGGTTAAGGAATACCCCAAACTCCCTGCACCTCTGAAATACCTTGCATAAGTCGGAGACATGATCGCCTTGCCTTTTAGAAAACATGGTTAAATCATCTAGGTAGATGATTATGCACTTGCCAATTAGGTCCTTGAAGGCGATATCCATGGCGCATTGGAAGATGGCGCTAGCATTGATGAGCCCGAAAGGCATTCTTCTATATGTGAACGTTCCCCATTTTGTGGTGAGCGTCATCTTGTGACGATCCTCATACTGCACCATTACCTGGTTATATCTAGAGTATCTGTCAAGGAAAGACATCATCTGGGAGCCATTGACGATCTATAACACTTCATCCAATGAAGGCACTAGATAGTTGTCTTTCTCTGAAGCACGGTTTAGATTGCGAAAATCTACACACAATCTAATCTCCCCATTATTTTTCTTAACTGGAACCAAGTTGGCCACCCACGTGGAGTGCCTGACTGGAAAAATGATTCTTGCTGAGAGCAACTTTTGCATCTCCTTGTAAACGACAGGTTCCAGCAAGGCATTGATAGGGCGCTGCCACTGGCGGAATGGCCTCACTTCTGTCTTAAGAGGGATGGTATGTGTGATGACAGAAGTGTCATATGTTTTTAAATATTTGTAGCTCCATACCACCACATCATGGTACCTTTGCAACACATCCGTGATCCCCTTCTTTTCCTCCGGCGTGCACACCTTGCCGATAAAAATATTCTTGGCATCCTCGGTTGTCCCAAGGTTGTGAGCATTGCACTGGTTGCTTATGGCCTCCCTTTTCATTTGCTGATTTTGATCTATGATCTGATCCAAGTCAAATATGTGTTCCAGCTAAACCATGCCTCTGGGGATTGTGTTGGTTTTGAGGTTAATAACCCCCTATATGTCCAGTTCGGCTTCTTGTGGATTAGCTTCATCAATTATCTAGGCTGCAAAGACATCGGAACTCGTGATGAATTGAAGGATATGCTTGTCATCATTGAAGACTTGCAAGTGGGTAACATTATCTAGGACTGATGGTGTGGATGTTAGCTCAACAGTGAATTTCTTGAGCCCAGACAGAGAGAGGGGTTATAGAGTGTTGGCCGCTTGAGCCAAGGCGTCAGTCGTACGATTCTGAGCACGAGGGATCAATTGTATATTGAATGCATCTAAGCCCTCCAAGAGATCCTAGACCCTATGCCTATAGTTTGTGAGTCTTTGGTCATGACAGGAATACAAATTCCTGACCTGTTTAACTACAAGCTCCGAATCCCCGAAAACTTGCAGTATTTTTACATTTTTCTTCAAGTCCATGAGAAGGCCAAGGACTAAGGCCTCGTATTCTGCTACGTTGTTGGTGCAATAGAACTACAATCTGTGGGCCGCGAGAAATGTCTTACCTGTTGGGCTGATGAGTTCGAATCCAGCTCTAGCTCCTTGCTTGGACTTTGATCCATCAAATCGAAGCGTCCAGCACACGGAGGATTCCTTTTCTTCAGGTCTGATTAAGATTTTGTTCCCTTTCAGCTGGGTGGCTGGCCCTGTGACCTTAGGGGAATTTTTTGGTTCGATACAATGATCAACAAGTGGTCCTGCTAGTGCCTCCTTTGGCGTTTCTATCTGAGGAGCAGTTGTTTTTGTAACATGCGCAACTGGCGCTTGACATAAGCAACAATCAAACTTGGAGTGTGCAACATTGTGAACCCTACACCAATTCGGCAATAAGAGATCCTGTAAATTCATTTGGGTCCCTAGGTTGAGTTGATCCCTTACACACTTTTTAATGAATTTTTGGAAACCACTAAGCAGTCCCCAATCGTTGTCCTTATCAGGTTCATCATCGGCTTCTACCAATGTTTTTGTGTCTGGGAACATTCATGCAGAACTGGTCGAAGGACTACACAACACCAGTAACACTTCGTCCGCACCTTCTTCTTGAAGCTCAACCTCATTTTGGCGGGTGAAAGGGCGATAATTCCCCAAGTTGGTCTTGGCGAACAACACCTTGTTGAGATTATTGTATGTTGTGATCATGTACTTCATACAGGGTTCATGGTCGATACAGATATGATTTGGCAGCCACATGTGAGAAAGGTCTGTGGCAGTGTATCCATTCAGTGCCTTGGTGAATTCTCTTCCCAAGATGATTCCATATGCGTCAGGAATGTCAGCCACTTGAATATCAATGACCTGTTGTATCCGTGGGTCTATAGCAATCTGCATCGGGATACGGTTTATTTCACCCATGATGTTGATCTCCGTTTTGTCTAGCTGAGTCACCTTCCTCTTTGAAGGCATGGGGGTGATGTCAAGAGCCTTGCATACTGCCAAGGGCATGACATTGGCAGACACTCCTGAATCGAGTAGGCAATTATGCAAGTTCTTCCCAAAGACCCTAATGGTGGTCAGGAAAGGGGGAGTTTCCGGTCTTCCCTAGAGGATACCTGTAGGCGTGTCCATGTGAGCTATCTGACCTTTGTTCTTATCATTGCCCATATCCCTAGTTTGCCTAAATAGCTGGTCTTTAGAAAGCTGCCTATTAGCCCTTTCTGGCTCCTTTTCAATTTGTTTGCTCGCGGACTGTTTCATGGGAACATCCTTCCTTTTCCCAGTGTTATCCTGTATCTCTTGTTCTTTCCTAGGTTTTTCAAAGGTAACCCTCTTAGCTGGTGTTTTTTTGTGTTGTATTAGAAGATGGCATCCCATTAAGAACCCTAAAGAAGGCATGCCTCACAGCAGGGACTTTGAGTAATTCGAAGGCTAGTAAGCTGATTTTTACCTTCTTGAACTCTTCTACCACATATTCACCCATTTATTCAATTTCTGAACTGAAAGCTTGGCCTATGGTGGAACTAGGAGGTTGGACCTTCGTTTGACTAGAAAAATTTTGGGATTGGCCCTGAGGCTGATTTTGTGACTAGTTTTGAGATCCGTTCTTGTTGAGGTATTGGGAAGGTATGTGAGGAAGTCCAGGGTTATTGCTGGTATTAGGATCAGGCAGAGTGGCGAAATTGTTTAGTGGGGTAGAAGTTGTAAAGGGTCCACCCACCTATCTATTCCTAAGGAAGTAGGGAGTCGACCTTTGATGGAACATGTGGACCTCATCTACAAATAGTTCTTCTTCATCTACCAGACCATTATCTACTGAATCAAAGAGCTGAGCCAAGGTTTGTTCATTACTTACCTCTTGCGCTTCCTCACCCTCGACAGGAGCAGGTTCGACTTCGGACTTGTTGCGGTCACCTCGCGGAAATGGTGCTTGATTAACCATGAGACAGGAGGAATCATATGGCTTAGATGGGACAATGTCCCTACAGCCGACATTGTCGACTGCGTTCTGGACCTCCACCTGGAAGATTTCAGCAGCTGTCTAGAACTCGAGGCAATCCAACTCAGAATGTTTGTTAGTTTTGTGGATTCGACACCATCCGAACAAGGCTGCCTCGGTAAGGTATATACCGCTGGACATTTTTTTGTTGCTTGTCGGTTGATCGAAAGGCGTAGTGACACCACCATTATTGGGCCTAGTGTTCCATGTGTGATTCTGCCTCTTAGAAGGTCTCCTTTCTGCATTTTGGTTGGTATTTTGCCCCCTCTCATAGTTTTTCCCAGAGGAAGTGCCTACTTCTTGATTATCCCTGCTGTCCCTATTGTCTTGATTGTCTCGGTTGTCTTGGTTGAGATTGGCCTGGAAATTATGCTGGGAGGCCTACAACTGGTTATTCTGATTCTTTAGGTGCGTCATTTCCGTGGACATTTTCTTTATCATCTCGGTCAGTTCCTCTAACTTGTCTTTCTTAGTCCCGCTCCTAGGCGATGGCGCCAGATTTTGGAGAAAAGCGGGCGGGGCTGCCGGCTGATTTTGATAGGCTGGGGAAAACTCCGGTCCTGATAGGTACAATGGCACCTAGGGCTACTAGAAATATGCCTGCTGTTGTGGAGCAGCCTGAGAATAGTTATACTGCTGCTAGGGCTGCAAATAGGAAGGCGCGGGAGGCGCATAATTCAATGGCTACCCTGGATGTGGTACCATAGGCAATTGAGGTACTTGGTTCATAAGAGGGGTTTAATGAGCAAACACCTGATTAAGCCCCTGAATCTGCATTGGGTGGGCTACCGGCCCCAAAGAGGGCAGCGGGCCAGAGATATTCTACCCCAAGTCCGCACTGACAACAACGACTTCTACATAGGTGGTCACTAGGGTAGTGAGCAGTGGGCGCATCCTTTTCACCAAAGCTGAGGTGAGGTTATCCAATGCCGCATAGTAGACCGAGAGAGTCGCCGCATCATTATGGAGGTATGGGTCCTAAAGCGTTGTGTAGGCCCGATGGAAGCGGGCGTTGAAAGAGCCAATAGGTTCGTTGATTTCCCTCCTGACAGACATGAACTGTTGGTAAAGCTCTGAAGGGCTGATGGGAATCTTGTATTTATGTAGAAAGGCATTCTTCATCAAATTCCATGAGGTACCTCCTCAGAAGGTTGATGTACCAATAAAAGGCCTCTTCTCCCAACGAATGCGAAAAGAGGCAGCATGCCACTCCTCATGGTCAACCTGCATTTCAGTGAACGTTGTCTCAAATATTTTGATATGCTCCTCAGCTGTTCTTTGCAGATCACGCAGATGGAACTTCGAACAAAAGCCCTCTGGATTCTTAGGCATATCATTATAGGCAGCGAAATGTATTGGCGAAGGGTTATGTGCTAACCAAGCCATGGAGGGTGGCGGAGGTGGTGCTTGCTGTTGGAAAATAGGAATTTGGGGTTGTATTTGCAATACAATAGCAATCTAAGGCTACACTTGAGCTATGGCTGCCTGGACTCTGCCTTGGGTTGGAAGGGCTGGGAGAGGAGCAATCCCCCGGCTGCTGGAGATAGGAGGTGCAAATGCGGTTTGAGATGATTGGGTGGAAGATGAAGACCAGCCAAATGAAGGTGAGGGTGGAATGGAGGTAGATGGAATGGAGGAAGAGGAAGAGGCAACGCTACTTCCTTGAGCTTGCTTTTCCCTCGTAGGAGGCTGCAATTCTTTAAATTCTCCCTTGTTTGGCGTTGACCGTAGAACTCTTTGAAATCTCTCCGGGGAGAATGATCTGATTCGATCCAGCTTCACCTTTATTCCTTAACTTGGTATTTCCACTGATGTCCTCCTTCTAGCGCCAGTTCTGTTGATGGTGTTTTTATGCACTTCTCAACACAGGCAGTGCGTAAGTGCACTACCTCTCTTGAAAGATAATATTTCACAATCGGAATGCAGAACACTATCCTAAGGTCTCTCAAATGTCAGGTCTTGACAGTGCTTAGATACCTCAGTAGTTTGATGTGATTTATTGGAATCACAAGGCGGTCTTACACAGGAGATACAAAGCATGGAAGTTGGATTTTAAAATGGAGTTCTTATGATGGAAAGTTATCATGTGTTGGCTGTAGGTTCAAACAACAGTCTTGGACTCCATTTTGTTGTTGGATTTGGCTTTACAATGTGTAATGAACTTTAGCATAGGTCAGTTATTAAAAAAAAAAAGGTGAGGAAGGGGAAAAGTTCCTAAGTCTGCAACTAACTATGAATACTGACAATGGAGTTCCTGCAATGGACAATATCTCAAAACAATATCCCACTTAACCAGGGATTTCACAGTATCATGGAAATTGTGCTATCTTCTAAGGTCTGCAGATATTTGATCCTTCATCCACCATATACATGCATGAATCAAAGATAAAGGTTTCAGAGCAGCTTTGAAATCAAGTCCAGGCTAACTTTGCACAACTATCTACCATCAGCAAACAGCAAAAAATATGGACAAAGAAATCATCAACATGGCAGGAATTTCATAACCACCGAACAGCATGTCTAAACTCTATCCAAAGAAAGAAAATAGCTAACTAGAACAGCAGTAAAATCTAAACCAAACATCTAACATTGGAGACTGAATCAAGTAACATGAGAGAAATCAAGAAAATACACCAAGTCAATGCTTGTTTCTTATAAATTTTTGCAGCATGGCTTTACAACAACTCAACTCTCATTTTGCAAATGAGAGGAGTGCCCTATTTATAGTTTTCCAAAAGTTAAATGAATGGCCAAGATTCATTCTTATTGTGTGGCCAAGATTCATTACAAAATAGGGTTTCACCTACCCCTAATATTCAGCAATTTAAAATACATCTTTTATCTTTATCCTATTTCATCTTCTTGCTGATGGCACTGTAGCTCTTTTGTCATTTAGTGGATTGTTGTTTCTTGTTGTAGCTACTCCTTAGAAAGCTCTTCATCTTTGGCAGGGTTGTTTTCTTGTTCCCCAGAAGCTGTGTATTTGATGAACCTGAGGATGACTTCCTGGAGTTTG
Source organism: Sequoia sempervirens (assembly GCA_007258455.2). Classification (NCBI taxonomy): domain Eukaryota; kingdom Viridiplantae; phylum Streptophyta; class Pinopsida; order Cupressales; family Cupressaceae; genus Sequoia; species Sequoia sempervirens. The sequence continues at coordinate 324,316,152 of VDFB02193867.1, forward strand.
TCTATTTCGATGACCTCACATCGCAGCGCCTGGTAGCTCCACTCCTTTGCATTTTCTTCCAGCCTTTTCCAATATTCATCATATTTTGAGCCTTGGTCTCTGAACAGTTCTGATTGGTCGAAGGCGCGGGCAACAAAACTTAGGAATTCCATTGTGATATCTCCAGCCATACCATCCTTCATCTTCTCCTGGAAGTAGGGTTTGATCTTCTCTGGATCCATCTGCACAGTGGGCATACAATAGCCCGTCATCAGCTTAAGATATCGAGCACATTCTGCCCAGATTTCCTTGATCCACTCAATATTCGAAGCCACCTTGCTCAAGATTTGCTCCAACCTCTCCTTCCGGTTGTCGAAGTTTCGGCACCATATATCCATCAGCCAGTGATCTTATTTCTTAAATGTGAGCTTCTCCTCCCATGTGGCTTCAGGCAATTGAAGGATAGCTTCGATCCTTGTGAAGGTGGAGTTGTAAGCCATAGGGAAATTGGTGTAGAGCTTCTTCGTGCTCTCCAGAGACTGTATCAAGTCCAAGAACTTGTTGGCTGTTAACACAGCCTGACTAATTCCCATGTTCCCGATGTATGAGACTTGTTGGAACCAATCCTCGGTGTTTTTCTCCAAGTTCTTCCTTCTCTCCATTTTGTCAATCTGCTCTTTGGAAAGCAACTGAGGCGCAGCTGTGGATGTAGTAGGTAGGTCATCCACTGAGGACCATTGCTGTATGTAATCCATTAAGGCTGGAACCTGTGCCTTGAGCTCATCCTTGGAGATTTTATCCTACTTTATCAGGTGCACCACTGTGGCCACCAACTCCTCAAGGTGCTTGACCTTCTGCTCTCTAGTTGCGGTTCCCATGTCAATGGTAGAGATGGTATAGCTTACCCCAGCTTGGCCAATGGTGGGCGTTGTGATTTGTGCTGCTCGGGAGTCAGAAGGATCCATGGTTACTTTGGATCGAACCTTAGGCTTCTTCTCCTTCTTCGTCGTGATCTGGGCTTGAGCTAAGATCAGACCTTAGGCTTCTTTCAAGTTGCTTTTCCAACCATTCGGGTACAGCAGACTTCCCCTTGGGTGAATCATGGCCGCCTTCACCATTCTCGATCAAGGGTGAGATTTCTGCTTCCTTTTCCTTTTGGGGTTCTCCTTTCTTTTTGGCAGCATCTTCCTCCTCCTCATCGGAGTCATGAACGAACACGAGGCGCTTGACAGGTAGCCCGATGGATGGTTGTCAGTTGAGACTTTCTTCTTTTGCTGCTTCTTCTTCTTTCTTCTCCTCAGTACCCTCAGCTTTGGGGCTTTCGATAACATGGGTTTCAACCTCGGTTAAGTCCTTTATATGTTGTTCTTCTGGTGGCTGACCCTCTTCACCATGGGGTGACCCTTCCGACTCCACCCCAACGTCCTTTAACTGTTGTGCCATTTCCTCCTCAAAGTCATCATTGAAAGTCTGAATGATTTCCTTAGCACCTGAGTCGTCCTCCTCATCCCCACTCTCGGAAGAGCCCGTCTCCTCCTCATAAACCACCATTTTGATGGTTCGGTGCTCGCACTCTAGGTGTTCATGATACTCATCAGCTTCCTCCTTGATAGACTTCGAGGCTTCCTATTCTTGCTCCTCCAAATCCTTTGAGATTTACATTGTGGCCTCCATAGTTGGTTGCCCTATCGACAGTTGTGAAGGTTGAGTAGTCGCAAGGACCTAGGCAAGGGCTGCTTGGAGAGTTGGATCCATTAGGATCTCAGAGAGCTCTAGGGGAAGGTTTTGCATATGCCTTATAATAGCCTCGGGCATAGTGGCAGCGGGAATAGGCGATGTAATGGTTTCCAGTGGAAGTGATGTGATTGGTGACATAGCAGCGAAGGAGGGGGGAGAAGTCATTGCGGAAGATGAGTCAATGACTATTACTGACTCGGCTAGGGGCGAAGGGGAAAGATGGACAAAAATGTCCACTGCTGGTGGAGATGTGGCGACCACAGCCAGGGAGGTGGGCGGTGACATAGGAGGGGCAGGGAGAGCCAATCAAGGTTGCAATTCTGTCGCACCCACTACTTGTTTAAGCCTTTTGGGGGATGAGCCTCCCATTTCTTTCTTGGTATGGACCTTGGGGTCTGGGGACTGCCCGGTCTCTATCCCTTTTCTTTTCTGGGACCTGGTGATGGGAGGAGACTTGGAGGTTCCGCCAGTTGACGTGGTTGTAGCAACATCCTCCATGGCACTCAGCTCGCTCTTGAGCCCTTCATAAGTAAGGACCACTCTTTACCGCTTTAAATGAGCCACCTGCCCATTGATCCACTCCTTGGTATGAGTTAAGATCAGCTGCATTATGGAGTCTAGGTCATCGACCTCCTGTTCATCCCAGTCAATTGAGGGTATTGGTAGGTTGGCAACAGTAGGGTACCTCGGGTGTATGATTTTGGACTCGTCCTCCTCGACCTGGTTCGTTACCGAAAATGGTTGCACTCTTCTCAAGAACTGCACAATCATGTGCATGTAGTGCCTTGCACGCACGTCTTTGTCATCTTGGCAGTCGGCCTAGAAATATTTGATGTGATGGAGATGGGAATATGCTGGGCCCAATGCTTTCCTGACATGGCCATGTGGATCCATCCATGGGTGAGTGGTGTGCAGGTCAAAATCGTACTCATTTAGCTCCTTTTCGGAGTTACCAGCACATCGTGACATATGCAATCGGTACATGCCCTGGCCAAGGGTCATGGGATAGGAGATCCCTGCTATATGCTTGTTGCTGAAGATTGCCTGGAGGTGTTGGAGCTGCCGAGAAAGCTCCAGGATGATGATCCTGTCGTTGGGGTATCGAGGCAATCTATTTGGCCTTTTAGTAAAGCCCTAGACCCAGATATATGTAAACTTCAGATACTGGATGAAAAGAAAAGCATATTGTTTTAAAAGTGCTCTGGCGCTATGGGAGACCCTCCTCTCGAAGTCTTCGGTGATCAACCTGATGATGTGGCCAATAAAGGTGTCGTTCACCCTACAGTAGTCTCTTTTGAAGTTGCGGTACTGGAGTTGCGGATATTTGTCATAGGCTTTAAGTCCTCGCTTCTGCCCCTGATCGGGTGCCACAAAAAACCCGCTGTACTGCCTTTGATCTGCTAGGGAATAGACGAGGTAGGAGGTCATATAGAATTTGGAGCTTTTCTTTAAGTTAACAAACTGCTCATGGCAGCAGTTGCTTATGATTCCTCCCTAGTAGAATGAAACCTTCGTTGTGACGTCCTCGTTTCTACATAGGATCTGTTCAATGAAATATGCCATCCACTCCTGAAAGTAGGCGGCCATAGGAAGACCCATGACCCTGCTCAACAAGGTTATGAGGTTGTGGTAATCCTCATGGAAATCACTACGAAAAAGCTCATGAGGAACTTTCGCAGCGCTGCCTCATCTTTCCTTGAGCCAATATAGGTTTATCGATTTCTTGCATCTAGTCAGATTATCATCCCACGCTGCCTGGCATTCCTTTAATGTGGGGACCTCCATCTATTGGAATGTGGGAATGTGGAAGGTCTTGGTGATCCCCTCTGGTGACATGTCAGCGAGGATGTTTCCCTCCTTATCGACAATTGTTCTAGTATCGGTTTGGTACGCTTCTCGGCAAGCCATGACCAATTCAGGCACCACGAGAGATGGAGGGAAACCGGCAGCCTTAGCTATTCCACTCTGCCTTATAAATCTGGCATTCTTTGTTGTCGGGTTGACCCTGAGCCTCTGTGTGAATTCATCAATATCCACCTGGCCAATGTTGGTGTCTGTGATTTCCTTCTAGTCAGTTGAGACCTTTGAGTGGAGCAGCTCACCTTGGAATTGATACTTCATCTAGTGTTTGTCTTCTTTCCCTCGAGGGGTCCTTCTTGACTTCTTACCCTTGTCCCCTTCGACAGATGCCCCTGAAGTTCTTACACCCGATTCCATATATTCTGCAAGCAAGGGAAAAGTTAGCAAAATGGGTCACGAAAGCATTCATGTTAGTCCATATCTCAAAAACAACATCCATTTCAAATAATCAATCAAACATATCATGAACTTTCATTATTGATCTTTGATTTTAGGGCATTTGGACAATCCGGGCCCAGAGGGCCGGACTTCCCTGGTAGGAATGCTGTTTGGAAGGGAAAACACAACAGAAAGCTCCCGGAGACTTTCTTTGGTCAAATTTTAATATGTCAAGAAGTTCATGATGAAGAGGACCGAAATTTAGGATGTGGGTCAAAGTTAGATCCAGGATTTGGGCTCGCTAGGATCGATTTGGGAGAGCTCGAAGGTCTCAAGCCGGAAAGCTGTCAAAAGATAGCAGTTTCAGACCGTAGAGAGCAGACGAAAATCCAGAGAAGGAAGTCCGCGGTCCGGGGCCTGGAGGGCCAAAGGGCGGCCGGTGATATGCAATTTTATTTCTGTGGGCTCGGGCCGGTGACACCGGGATGGTGAGCGAACTTTGCCGTTTAGGACGACAAACATCAGACGGAAGTCCGAGAGGGGAAGTTCGACGACAAGGGCCCGGCGTTATGAGTTTGTGCGTTTGAAGTTCGGCTACAATCGGCAAGGTGGAGCCCGGAGGTCGGGACGCCAGGCGGGGATTTCTGTTGGCAACGGCGGGCGAGGACAGGAGTCCCGGGGCACGGGGGGTCGAAAGACTTTGTCATGGGGAACAGCGGAAAATGGGGCAAGGAAACCCAGATACCGGAACCCAGAGACCAAAAGGACGGCATGAGTTAAATCATGATGTCAACAACGAACAGGGAGGCGGAACCTGGGGAACAGGACGCTGCAGGATGTTTGCCGTCGCGGACAGCGAAACAGAAACGGAACCCCGGAGGAGGAACTCCAAGGTTCCAGGTCCGAGAGGCCCGTAGGATGCCTATTCAGTTTCAAAGTTTTGACGGCGAGGAGCATTTCGGGGTCCGACAGCCGGGAGGTAGAGGGAGTTTGTAGTTTCAAACAGCGGAATGCAAGCGAAACTCTGAAAGGAGAAACCTGACGAACCAAGCCCGGAGGGAGATGTCGCCGTCGACATATTTGCTCGAAGGTTTATTAACAGACGGCAAGGGCGGGTCCTGGGCCTGAGGAGGACATTCTCCCTGTGCGAAGAATGGCCGAGACGAGGAAAAGTCTCGAACTAGCGGCGAGGATTTTCTAGGAGGTTTGCCTATTTTTCAGCACGTGGGTTTTGTGCACAATTTCATGGTCTATCGTTTTATGCCCTCCTAAATGATTGTTCATTTATTTAATTCTTTCAAAATCATGAAAATGATGCTCGGGAGGGTAAACAGATGGCCTACCTCAAACACGCTTTGTGGGGAGACATGGGATCCACCCGCGGTCGATGGAATGATGCTGAGGATGATGATAGTGACGGTGCCGAAGGCGGTGGGCTCCAAATGACAGTTTGTCTAATTCGCTGCAATCTTGTGAAATAAAAATGACTAGCCGGATTGGGCATTTTATACCCCTACACCACCATGAATGATCACATTTATTATAGGTATGGTGGCGAAAAAGTTGGTGGATTTGAAAATAGGTCGGCGACGGTGGCGGGAAAGCCAGGACCCGACGGCTGGGAAGGCACAACACGGCGGCCGTTTGATGTTTTCAGTTGGTCCAACAGCGGTGGTGGGAAGCGGGTCGGGGCCCAGAGGGCGAGATGCTGCCAAGGATCCACCGTCAGGGACGGTGGAACCGTCACACGGAATTCTGGAGGGTCAAGCCCGGAACGCCCGACAGCCGGCAGGGACATTCAAAGAGTTCAGCAAGCAAAAAGGTCAGTGGGACCCATAGAGTGGGACACCACAGGGAGTTCGCCATCGCGGTTGGCCAAATGCGGATGAAACCCCAGAGGAGGAACTCCGTGGTCCGGGGTCCGGATGGCGGGACACCGTCAGAAAATTTGAACAAGTTTTAGTAGACGGAAAAAGGGGATCCAGACTGCGAGATCCGGAAGGACGTGGAGCGGCTGCCGCCGGGAATGGCAATTCCAGTAGGGAAACTCGGAAGGAGAAACCTGAACGGCCAGGCCCGGCAGGGCCCGAGGCCATTGGTAGGACCAAACTGCCAGAGGGACTCCGCGAGGCGCCGGAACGCAGCAAAACCAAAAGGGGAGGCATGGTCAATTTATGATGGGACTTTGAAGCAACATCGACCATCTGAGACATCAAAAAAGGGGGGCACGCAAAATGAGGTGGCAACAAAAAATGACCCGACAAGTCGAAAGAAAAGAGGGTCCCCGTTCCGAACGGGGCGTGTGTGCTAAGGGCACAACAACCCCCAAAATAATATTTATACCCCCCTAGGGTAGGGTTTTTATGAGATGAATCCAATGGTGAGTCCCAAACCCTAATGTAGTTACTCTGAAAACTCACTATTCACTCTAGTAAAAGTGCTTGAGTCCCAAACCCTAATGTGAATGTAAATGTCTTTTTTCTGGAGGGGCATAGGTCTATCTTATCTTCATCATGACACACCAGGGCATATTAATGCTTTTGACCAGAGCTATGAACCAGAATACAACCATTCAACAATACCACCCCAACGGGGTTTGAACCATGGTGGCAAGAACAACAATGCCACCTATAAACCATCACAGCATGCCAAAACCGGCTTCATTATTTAATTATTCATTAGCCTTTTCTTCCACAATCTAATTTCCACCGTTTTCCTCCACTAATAAATAATTATTTTTTATTATTTAGTAATTTATCTTTTCCTCCACCTTCTAATTAAATAATTGTTTCCAATTATTTTAATTAAAAGTCAACTTTCCCTCTCTTTCTATAATTAAATAATTGTTTTAATTATTTAATTATTCCTTCCCTCCTAAATTAAATAATTTTATAATTATTTAATTTACTCTAATGACCTATTTTTTTGTGACAATCTTATCTCTTCTTTCAATTAATTTCACCCAAGTGATAATGTTTTATTTACTTTTAATCTCCACTATCCATCCTTAACTAAACCCTATTTTTTCCCTAACCCTATTTCCTTGCTTCTTAAAACAATCTCATCCATGGATCTCCATCATTCAATCTTACCCCTTCTTTCAAATTCGGGTTTCTATAAAAGAGACCTATCCCCTTCATTTCAAACCGTAGACAACCACAATTTTTGATATTTTATTGTCACTATCACTAAGGTTACAACCAAGAATATAAAACAAAACAAAGAAGATCAATGAAGGTGATTCAACCATGGCATATGAATTATGGTAATACTGCTTTATTACGCAACCATATAAAGAAAAATGGAGAAAATAAATAAAGGACAGTCAACCAATACAGATGAATTATGCTAATATTGCTTTATTATTGTTTATATTTCTATGTTCATTTATGCTTCATTAATGGATTAAGGTCTTTAAGGTTTAAGTTTTATGTATTTGATTGTTGATACTATTGATTCATACCTTTTACCTTGATTTCTACATATATAAAGAATGTATTATATGTAAAATTGATAATATTTTCCCTAAACTTTATGATATTTGTAGGTAAATGGTTAAGTAGACTAAATGATTCTTTCAATGTCAAAACTTTGGAGAGTGGATGAATCAACTTTAGAACCATTCAAGGAGCCTATTGAAGGCAACTTGGGTTTGGCAACCTATTTGAAGAGGGAGGTAAAGTTGAAATTCAAGTACTTGCAGATGATACTTCTAAGCCTACAATTCAATAGATGGATTGTGCTAATAAGATGCTGCACTTGAAGACTCACTTGTAAGTTATACATTTAGATTTTTTTTTTGTTATGACGTTTTTCTTAACCTCAAGAAAATTCACTGCCATGAATTGTTGGTGGTGAATTTTCTTACAAATATTTATTCTCTTAAACTTTGATAGTCTTCAATATATTATTTTAAATTTATTTAGCCTAAATTAGAAGATTCACTATATTTTTTTGTCATAGTTATATTTTTCTAATATTCTTATTACTTTTCGTTTGAACTTTTTTTTGTTTCTTTTCTTTTTGATGAGGCTAAGGATATAGGATAGATCAAAATATAAATGAACATATACAACAAGATTTAGCTGGTGATTTATATTTGCTATTTGGATTCATTTTTGAGAAAAATATCAATATATACTTTCTTAAAATTTGAGAGTTTCTTCTTCTTATTAATTTTTTTTCTAATAATTATATCCTTTTATCATGTAATTTTTATTTATGTATAATATAATTTATTTTGATAATATTTTTTAGTGAGAATATAGATTATTATACAAGTGAGGTATTATATTTGAATAGTGGTAAAAATATTTATATAATTAAAATTTATTTTTTTGTTTTAAATTTAATCAATATAAAATAAAAGATTCACTTTGCATTCTGATAATTATAAGTTTTTCTAATAATTCTTATATGGGGACTAGAGAGACTAGACCTGTGACTTCTTGCCTACAAGAAGATACTAGACCTATGACTTATTGTCTACAAGAGGAGGCTTTAATCAATCGAGCCAAGATCCCATGCCAAGATTTTTTAATTTTTATTGTTATTGTGATAATTATATTTTTTCATATTTTTTACTTGCTTTCAATGTTAACTATTTTTATTTATGTTTTAAAGGTTTCTAATGAGAATTTTATTAATCAAATTAGAAGTGAAAAAGTAATGATTTAGCTAGCAAGATTTTTTTTGTTGTTGGGTAAATCACTACTGCCCTAAGATAGCCCAACTGTTGTCGGGTCCACCTTAATTTAGTTAGTAAGTTTAAAAAATAATATTTATGTTTATATTTATTCTTTTAAGTTTGAAAATTTACTATCTTTTTATTTAATGTGACAATTATATTTTCTCATAATTTTTATTTATTTTTATTTATAACATTAGTTAATATAATAATAACTTGTATGATGAATATCCTTCAAATTTATGGAGCACTACTAAATAATGGTATAAATAAACATAAAAATCATTGAACATACTATATCATTGTAATAACTAACACTTTTTCTAGTATCATATTATACATTCAATAAAGATAAATTTATTAGAAAGAGTGCATGTGAAAGCACAATCAATTTTATCAAAGTTATGGCTTTATAAAAAATAATAATTAGAAAAAAACATATACATAACAATGGGAGGGGAGCCAGACATCAAGAATAAAGCATCATGTACACATAGTCATTGTAACTAAAAACTTAGAAATATCATCATGAGAGTATGATTTTATGACAATAAGGCCATCATTTTTTATATGATTTAGATAATTATCATCACAAATCAGTTATTTTTGAATCCATCATTACTATACAAAGGATAATATATAAAAAAATTATGTCCAAAGGATATGAATGTAAGTTTTACATTCAATAATAATTAATTTAGATGTCTAATGGAAGTTCCTGCATAGCCAAAGGTAGAGGAAAGAGGCGCCTACATTGCCTCATCAAGAGCAGCTTTAAATAAGGAGAAAAAGATTTTAGATGATCCAATATTGTCTTGGCAAGCAAAAGAAAAGAATAGCAAGGAGAAACTATCATGAAGATAGAGATGCTAATATAGATTGTGTCACATGAATTGGGAAATTGTCACCTTGTATGAGATAAAGTGAAGATAAAAAATTTAATGTATGTGTAGATACTGAAAAATGTTTTAAGTTTGTAAACCTCATTTTCTATAACAATTTTTCTTCTTCTCTTATAATTGATCAATTTTAATTATGTGATTATTGTTTAAGATCATTTTCTTCTATTAATTAAATTATTTTAATTATTTGATTAATCTTTGATTATTTAATTTAATTACATCACTAATTAACCATTTCATTCCATAATTAAATAAATTCTCAATTATTTAATTATAGTAGGAAAATGAAAATAAATAAATAAATAAATGAGAATGTGTAGCCTCTGACCCTGTTAAAAGTTGCCTTAATCTTGATAGGGAACGTACTGCTGATTTTTTGGGCATAGCTAGGAATAATGCTGTGGACCATTTAGAATGTCAAAATGGGTCTTTCATGAAATTAATGACCTAAAAATTAAAAACTGGGCCCTCCAGAGTAAATTGGAAGAAGTGGGAGCTAAAGTTTATGCGTTATGCAAGAAGGATGAAGAGCGTAATCAGAACATTGCTAGTAAAGAGATCTAGGACAATGCGGGTAAGCACAGAAGGATAGAAATTGACTTGAAAAAAATAAAGAATGTTGTGAAGATAATCACTGAAAGAATAACAAAATGGTAAAATGTAATGCTATCATTATCAATGCAATGACTGGAAAAATGGATAAAACTCAACAGGGGTCCTTGGTTGTTGATTTGGAAGAGGTGAAAGATAAAAACCAAGAGGACATTGGGATTTCAAAGAGAACCAGGGCTAATCTGAAATGGAAGGCACACACTATGCCACAATGTTTCAAACTTTCAAGAAGGGTGTCTAGGATATGCAGGATGTGGAGGTTGACACTGAGATTATTCTGAAGACTCCGAATTAGTTATTGTTGGTTTTTTGGTCTACGCTTCAGCTAGTTCTTAGGTTGTCCTTCCTGGCTCTTTTTGGCTGGCTACTATTTATTCACAACCTTCCTGGCTCTTTTTGGCTGGCTACTATTTATTCTGGATTTTTCTTTTCTTGCAGCCTGTTTAATTATTTTGACTTTTTAGTCCTTTCTTTTTTTATGTTGTAAACTTTGTGGTTGTCAGCCCCTTTTTTTCCTCTATCAAAAACAATGGGAGGGGAGCGAGACATCAAGAATAAAGCATCATGTACAGATAATCATTGTCAACTAAATCTTAGAAATATCATCATGAAAGAATGACTTTATGACAATGAGGCCAACATTTTGGATACGATTTAGATAATTATCATCACGAATGAGTTATTTTTGAATCCATCATTACTATATACAAAGGAGGATATATAGAAATTTTATGTCTAAAGGATATGAATGTAAGTTGTACATTCAATAATAATTAATTTAGACGTCTAATGGAATGATAAGATAATCAATAATAATTAGATAGTAAATTAATTTATGAGTTGAGATTTAAGATACTATGATAAATAGACCATAAAATAAAATGAAATATTGGGGGATTAATACAAATCGGATCGATGTGGATGTTGACTACTATGTTGTTGTGATAGACAATACAAAAACAAAACATGGAATTAGATTTAAGTTCAAAAAATTATGATATCTAGATCTTGAGTTTCGTGGGGTCTCATATTAGATCACACCCATGATATGATTTGTTTATTTATGTTTCTTCTAGGTGACATGATTTCATTCAACATAGAAGAAACCGACTTCCTTTATGATACTCAAACCCTTAGCATGATTTAGCAAGTTGAAAATAGATAAATAAATATTGTTGGATCTTGAGTATGATTCTAAGGTTTTCCTAGGATGATATCCTTAAATACACAATCTTAGACATGCGATTTGAATTTTTTTTGTTGACTTTGATGGGTAATAGTTATATATTGGGATTGTTTGCTTTGGAATGTAAAATACTAGAACTCTGCATGATCTAGTCCAGAGGACATGATTGTATATATGATCTAATGTAGGGTGTTAGAAAGTACATCAATGTTGATATAGAGCGTAGGATTAAACATGATACAAGGCAAAATTCAAAATTGAAATTATTAAATGTTCAAAAACCCAAACTATATATTAAAAGAATACGTTAATGATTTTCATAAAAAATATTATAAAAATATAAAGATGAAAGTGTCAAATAAAATTATTTTAGCTTTATAATATTATTAATGAATATTTAATTCTTGTAAGATTAATGAGAATCGAATCAACATCACAAAAAAAAAAAAAATTGTTTGAAAAAATTGATAGAGTTTCACGGAAAAAATTCTTACAAGCAAAATTTAGACTGCATCCTGAATTTAAAAGTGGATCCAATTAAATACAAAGAGGGTAGCTAATGCCAAGAGGGGGACAGATTGGGGTTGCGTGGGAAGGCAACGTGGGTAACAAGAAGCCACGCCAGGAAGTTCCTGCATAGCCAAAAGTAGAGGAAAGAGGCGCCTACAATGCTTGAGTGAGAGGCAATTATTTTTTATTTTAAATAAACATTTAATGAGGGAATCGAGCCTCATCAAGAGCAGCTTTAAATAAGGAGAAAAAGATTTTAGATGATCGAATATTGTCTTGGTAGGAAAAAAAAACAAGAATAGCAAGGAGAAACTATCATGAAGATAGAGATGCTAATGTAAGATAATAATTAGATACTAAATGATAAGATAATCATTGTGGAACCTCCTATGCCACAATGATTCAAACTTTCAAGAAGGGTGTCCAGGATATGCAAGATGTGGAGGTCGACACTGAGATTATTCACAAGACTCTGAATTAGTTGCTGTTGGTTTTTTGGTCTGCGCTTCGGCTGGTTCTTAGGTTGTCCTTCCTGGCTCTTTTTGGCTGGCTACTGTTTATTCTGGATTTTTCTTTTCTTCCAGCCTGTTTAATTAGTTGGAATTTTTAGTCCTTTCCTTTTTTATGTTGTAAACTTTGTGGTTGTAAACCCCTTTTTTCCTCTATCAAAAACAATGGGAGGGGAGCGAGACATCAAGAATAAAGCATCATGTACACATAGTCATTGTCAACTAAAAACATAGAAATATGATCGTGAGAGTATGCTTTTATGACAATGAGGCCAACATTTTGGATACGATTTAGATAATTATCATCACGAATCAATTATTTTTGAATCCATCATTACTATATACAAGGAGGATATATAGAAATTTTATGTCTAAAGGATATGAATGTAAGATGTGCGTTCAATAATAATTAATTTAGATGTCTAATGGAATGTTAAGATAATCAATAATAATTAGATACTAAATTAATTTATGAGTTGAGATTTAAGATACTACGATAAATAGACCATAAAATAAAATGAAATATTGGGGGATTACTACAAATCGGATCGATGTGGATGTTGAGTACTATGTTGTTGTGATAGACAATACAAAAATGAAACATTGAATTAGATTTAAGTTCAAAAAATTATGATATCTAGATCTTGAGTTTCGTGGGGTCTCATATTAGATCACACCCATGATATGATTTGTTTCTTTATGTTTCTTCTAGGTGACGTGATTTCATTCAACATAGAAGAAACCGACTTCCTTTATGATACTCAAACCCTTAGCATGATTTAGCAAGTTGAAAATAGATAAATAAATATTGTTGGATCTTGAGTATTTTTTTATACATATTAAGACTAATGATATGTGTAGTCAACTATGGGAATGCAAGATGCTACTAATAGATGATTCTAAGGTTTTCCTAGGATGATATCCTTAAATACACAATCTTAGACATGCGATTTGAATTTTTTTGTTGACTTTGATGGGTAATAGTTATAAATTGGGATTGTTTGCTTTGGAATTTACAATACTAGAACTCTGCATGATCTAGTCCAGAGGACATGATTGTATATATGATCTAATGTAGGGTTCTAGGAAGTACATCAATGTTGATATAGAGGGGAGGATTAAACATGATACAAGGCAAAATTCAAGATTGAAATTATTAAATGTTAAAAAATTGAAACTATATATTAAAAGAATACGTTAATGATTTTCATAAAAAATATTAAAAAAATATAAAGATGAAAGTGTGAAATAAAATTATTTTAGCTTTATAATATTATTAATGAATATTTAATTCGTGTAAGATTAATGAGAATAGAATCAACATCACCAAAAAAAAAAAAAAATTGTTTGGAAAAATTGATAGAGTTTCACGGAAAAAATTCTTACAAGCAAAATTTAGACTGCATCCTGAATTTAAAAGTGGATCCAATTAAATAGAAAGAGGGTAGCTAATGCCAAGAGGGGGACAGATTGGGGTTGCGTGGGAAGGCAACGTGGGTAACAAGAAGCCACGCCAGGAAGTTCCTGCATAGCCAAAGGTAGAGGAAAGAGGCGCCTACATTGCTTGAGTGAGAGGCAATTATTTTTTATTTTAAATAAACATTTAATGAGGGAATCGAGCCTCATCAAGAGCAGCTATAAATAAGGAGAAAAAGATTTTAGATGATCGAATATTGTCTTGGCAGGAGAAAAAAAAACAAGAATAGCAAGGAGAAACTATCATGAAGATAGAGATGCTAATGTAAGATAATAATTAGATACTAAATGATAAGATAATCATTGTGGCACCCCCTATGTCACAATGATTCAAACTTTCAAGAAGGGTGTTCAGGATATGCAGGATGTGGAGGTCGACACTGAGATTATTCTGAAGACTCTGGAATAGTTGCTGTTGGTTTTTTGGTCTGCGCTTCGGCTGGTTCTTAGGTTGTCCTTCATGGCTCTTTTTGGCTGGCTACTGTTTATTCTGGATTTTTCTTTTCTTGCAGCCTGTTTAATTAGTTGGAATTTTTAGTCCTTTCCTTTTTTATGTTGTAAACATTGTGGTTGTAAACCCATTTTTTTCCTCTTTCAAAAACAATGGGAGGGGAGCGAGACATCAAGAATAAAGCATCATGTACACATAGTCATTATCAACTAAAAACATAGAAATATGATCGTGAGAGTATGATTTTATGACAACGAGGCCAACATTTTGGATACGATTTAGATAATTATCATCACAAATTAGTTATTTTTGAATCCATCATTACTATATACAAGGAGGATATATAGAAATTCATTACTATATACAAGGTTCAATAATAATTAATTTAGACGTCTAATGGAATGATAAGATAATCAATAATAATTAGATACTAAATTAATTTATGAGTTGAGATTTAAAATACTACGATAATTAGACCATAAAATAAAATGAAATATTGGGGGATTACTACAAATCGGATCGATGTGGGACATGCGATTTGAATTTTTTTGTTGACTTTGATGGGTAATAGTTATATATTGGGATTGTTTGCTTTGGAATTTAAAATACTAGAGCTAGGAAGTACATCAATGTTGATATAGAGCGGAGGATTAAACATGATACAAGGCAAAATTCAAAATTCAAATTATTAAATGTTCAAAAACTCAAACTATATATTAAAAGAATACGTTAATGATTTTCATAAAAAAAATTATAAAAATATAAAGATAAATGTGTGAAATAAAATTATTTTAGGTTTATAATATTATTAATGATTATTTAATTCTTTTATGATTAATGAGAATCGAATCAACATCACCCAAAAAGAAAAAAAGAAATAAAAAAATTGCTTGGAAAAATTTATAGAGTTTCACGGAAAAAGTTCTTACAAGCAAAATTTAGAATGCATCCTGAATTTAAAAGTGGATCCAATTAAATACAAAGAGGGTAGCTAATGCCAAGAGGGGGACAGATTGGGGCTGCGTGGGAAGGCAACGTGGGTAACAAGAAGCCACGCCAGGAAGTTCCTGCATAGCCAAAGGTAGAGGAAAGAGGCGCCTACATTGCCTGAGTGAGAGGCAATTATTTTTTATTTTAAATAAACATTTAATGAGGGAATAGAGCCTCATCAAGAGCAACTTTTTTTAGGAGAAAAAGATTTTAGATGATCGAATATTGTCTTGGCAGGGAAAAAAAAAGAATAGCAAGGATAGCAAGGAGAAACTATCATGAAGATAGAGATGCTAATATAGATTGTGTCATATGAATTGGGAAATTGTCACCATGTATGAGATAAAGTGAAGATAAAAAATTTAATGTATGTGTAGATACTGAAAAATGTTTTAAGTCTGTAAACCTCATTTTTTTATAACAATTTCCCTTCTTCCCTGTATAACTGATCAATTTTAATTATGTGATTATTGTTTAAGATCATTTTCTTCTATTAATTAAATTATTTTAATTATTTGATTAATCTTTGATTATTTAATTTAATTACATCATTAATTAATCTTTTCATTCCATAATTAAATAAATTCTCATTTATTTAATTATTTATTTTCATTTTGCTACTATAATTAAATAATTATTTTAATTATTTAATTATTTATTACTCTTTTCTTCCACAATTAAATAAATCCTATTTATTTAATTTCCACTTTTTTTCCACTATTAAATCATATTTTAATTATTTATTTATTTGTCCTTTTCCTCTACTTTTTTAAAAAATAAAAATAAAAATAAAGGGATAAAAACTTTATTGATAATCAGAAAAGAGCATTAGAACAAAGCAAAGGGCTTAAACCCCAAGAAAGCAAAGATACAATAAAACAAAGCAAGAATCAACATCATCCATCACCAATCCCATCACCATCCTCCACAATAATCTTGTTCAACTCGTGGCGAAGATTTTGGGAAATTTGATCCCACCCCTCAATCCTCCAACCATCAAGATGCACTGAAGCCCATTTCGCCAAGCAATCCGCTACTTTATTCCACTCCTTCAGAATATGGACAAAAGAAACCTCCTCCATCAAGGAACTAATCTGCAGAATCTGTTGCACCATCCTAGCTAACTGCCAACTGACATCAGCCACCTTCCGATCTTTAAGCAAATTAACCAAAACCTATGAGTCAGACTCACATATAACTTTTCTCCACCCCAAAGCATAAGCCCGTTCAAGGGCAGAGAATATCGCCAGACCTTCCATAAGGTTTACGGTCTTTGTCCCCTCGTAAGAAGAAAAGAAGAAGACCACTGATCCTATAGAATCTCTACCAACTCCACCAATTCCAGCAGGCCCAGGATTTCATTTTGAGGAACCATCAGTATTAATCTTCAAAACTCCAACAGGAGGGGGAAACCATTTACCCACTCTCATAACTTTCATTTTTTCTTGCCTGCCCTTTCGGACACAAGCTGAAGCCAAAGACAACTCCTGAATTCCCAATCTCTCCACCTTCTTAGCATCCTCTTTCTCCAAGGGAAAACCTACCTCACACTTTGCTTCCACAGTCTCCCAAACCATACCCATAATTCTCTACCAAACTTGTTGAATAACCAACTTTTCACCTCGGAAGATTCTATGATTCCGCTCCAGCCAAATCTGCTAGAGAAGGAAAGTAGGCCCCACATACCACACATCTTGTAAGAAAGATGCGATAGTAGGAGGTCTGCCTAGACTAAGCCAGAAATCCACCAGAGAGGAAGCATGAACACAAGGAACTCTCCAAACTTCCCACCACAAGTGCCATAGCCTCTGAGCAAAGGGGCAACGAAAAAACAAGTGAGCAGAATCCTCCTCTCCATCCTGACACAACACGCACATGGATGGTCCCTGAAATCCCCTCTTCTGAATATTATCCCTGGTCAAACACTTGTTCCAGCCCAAAGTCCAAATGAAGAAATTACACTTCGGCCAAGAAAACTTGTTCCAAACACTCTTCCACCATTGAACCTCCACCCCATCCAGCTTGTGAGATAACAACACCTAATAACCAGAGGAAACCATATAAACACCCTTAGGGTTGGGAGACCAAGATAAAACATTTCCATCTAGAAGGGAACAACAAGTCCTGCTAGAGAGGATGCTTTGCAATTCCGCACATTCCTCCTCCATACCAACCACAGGCCACTCCTCAGGATTCTTCCATCTAGCTATCATTAACTGACCTTGAGAAGAAACAGACTTAAAGTCTCTCACCTTGTCCCAACTAGCCTCGAGGAATCTTTGACAAAGGGGCAAAAGGTTAGGAAACTGAGAAACAATGGGAGGAAAACCATCCCAAGCATCCAACCAAAATTGAGCCTCAAACCCACTTTTGCAGATCCAAAATAGGCCCTCCTTAACTAGCGTAGCCCCTTTCTTAAGTGTACCCTAAATAACCGATCCTTTCCCCACTAAGGGATAGCGAGGAATATCCATCTGAGGGATCCCCGAAAAATATTTATGAAGTAAAATCTTGGCCCAGGTCTGATCCTGCTCCACACACCACCTCCAGTATAGCTTGGCAGCAAGCGCCACACCAGACAAAGATGACTGCCTTAATCCAAGACCCCCATATTGCCTCGGGCTATAAACAATCTCCCATCTAACCAAGCTCCATTTGGATGATGATAAATTACCTGCCCATAAAAATTGTCTAGATAAAGCATTAATTTCCTGAAGAAAACCAACTGGAGCCACCTAGAGCATGCATCTATAAATGGGAAGAGCTTGAACCACATATTTGATCAACTGAACATGACCAGCAAAGAATAACCACCTATGAGTCCAATGGTTAACCTTCATCTGAAACTTTTCCAGAATATTCTGCCAAGAATCCCTGGGCATCCTTTTGTCAGAAATAGGAATTCCGAGATAGATCAAAGGGAGGGACCCAGTTTGAAGTTCCTTAAAATATTGGCAATCCTCCTTTGAATCAGACCAGGAGTATTGAAAAAGAAGATGGAGGATTTACCTTCATTAATCATTTGACCTAAGGCAGTCAAATAGACATCCAACACCGCACGCAAGTTTGTAGCCTCCCTAATTGTAGCCATACCATCAAAGCAGTATCATCCACAAACTGGAAATGAGACTGTGAGGGAATATTACCACCCCAATGCCATCCCTAAATGAGACCCCTCACCACATTCCTTCTCAACAACTGACCCAAACCTTCAACAAAGAGTAGAAACAAATACGGAGATAATGGATCACCTTGACGCAATCCCCGAGAGGCTCCAAAAAGCTATGAGGGTTCACCATTAATTAAAACAGAGAAGGAAATAGAAATCACACAACTCTTGACCCACCAAATCCAATCCTCCCCAAAACCAAAAGCACCAAGGATCTTCCAAAGGAAGGACCATCGAACTCTGTCATATGCCTTTGCCATGTCCAGCTTGATGAACATTGCCTTATCAGTGGAGTTAGCCATAGAATGAATGGACTCCATAGCAATAACCACCCCATCCAGAATTTGCCTGCCCACAAAAAAACCACTCTGCTCCTCAGAAATTAATGCTCCGAGCCAGGTTTTTAGCCTATCTGCAATTACTTTAGAGATGATTTTGTAAATCACATTACAAAGAGAGATGGGTCTAAATTGACTTAACTTGTCTGCTCCATCAGATTTGGGGATGAGAGCTAGGAAGGTGGAGTTCAAAGCCCGTAACATCTGCTTATTCATCTGAGATTCCTGGACAATAGCCAATAAGTCAAGCTTAATAATATCCCAGAATTCTTGAAAGAACTCCATTGGAAAGCCATTAGGGCCAGGAGATTTCCCTTTCTTCATTTGGAACACCATTCTCTCAAGCTCTTCTATCAAAATATCCCCCATGAGACATTCATTCATCTCCATAGTAACCAGAGAAGGGATACAAGATAGAACTTGAGCCTCCTCCTCAGAAACCCCCTGCGAATCCTCCCTAAATAAGGTAACAAAGTACTGCATGGCTTCACACAAAATATCCTTGAAAGAGGATAGATGCTCGCCAGTGTCATTTACCAGAATAGAAATTAAATTCTCATGTCGCTTGGCTTTGACTGAATTGAAGAAGAAGGCCATATTTTTATCTCCCTCCTGAAGCCATTCAACCCTTGCCTTTTGTTTCCAATATATTTCCTCCTGCAGTTCACACTCCTCCAGCACTTTCCATGCCCTGGCCTCTTCATGAAGTAAATTAGCAGTCACACCTTCCTCCCTGATCACTCTTGTAATGCTATCCAACTCCACTTGTGCAGCAACCTTTACGTGGAAAATGTTCCCAAAGCACTGTCGGTTCCAACACTTAAGCTGATATTTAACAAATTGAAGAAGCTTAGCAAAAGTGTACATTGTCGTACCATAAGTGGGTCTACCCTCTCTCCACCATTCAGCCACATAGCCATGAAGAGAGGGTTAATGAAGCCACATAATCTGGAACTTAAAAGGGGGTGACCGAGGCACATGAACTGAAGAAACTACAAGCTTGATAGGCCAATGGTCAGACCCCCTCCAATCAAAAATTTCTGAGCTAGAAGACCATAATCCACCAACCTAGAAGCAGGAAACCAAGAACCGGTCAAGTCTTTCAGAGATGCAGTTATCTCCAATCCTTCGATTGTTCTAGGTGAATAAACCATTATTAGGCTTGACATCAACAAGATTCAAAGCAGAGATATTATCCTGAAGAAGCATCGCAGAAGGCTCCAACCTAGCAATACCCCCCCACTTTTCAACTAGCTCAAAAATAGCATTAAAGTCCCCAGCCATAATCCATGGATGAAAAGGAACCATGCTCCGAACAAATCTAATATGAGACCACATAATTTTCTTACCTTGAAACTCGATAGGTGCATAGATATTAGAGAGGAGGATAGACTCCCCAGTCTCAAAACAGGACGCGATCATCGAGATAGAAGACTTGCTGGCCATTTACCAGAGAGGGCGGATCCTCTGAGGATTCCAAAGGCAAGCCACTCCACCCACAGACCCTTAATCACCAACACACTAACATTCGCCACTGCCCCACAGCTTAGGGGATAAACCAAGCATGCATTCCATAGATAACTTAGTCTCCTACAGGAACAAAACATCAAGAGATTGACTTCTAACCAACTCACAAACAACCTTTTGTCTAGGGCCGCTATTTAGGCCCCTTACATTCCATAAAAGAACAATCATTTTAAAGAGCTTGAGAAGTGTGAATCCAAAGTCTTAACTGACCCTGACTCCACCAAAGTTTCCCCAGCTAACTTAATCTTTTCCATATCCTTCTTCCTGCCAAGCTTTGAGGGTTTCTCCCCCAACCCTTTTTTGATATCCTTTTGATGAAGACCCAAGGGAGAAGGAGAAGACCTGTTATTCCTCACTACATCTGCTCCTGTATGCAAAGCCATAATAGGACCATCTCCCCCATCCTTCTTCATTTCCATAGTAGGAGCCGACTCCACCTGGACATCCATTTGAAGGTCGGTCACCATTTGCAAAGCTCCAGTAACTTGTGCCTCCTGAGTATCCCCAAATAGAGAACCCTCTTGCCTAGAGCACACAATTCCTTGATCCAAATTCACCAAACCCGGGTTCACTTCTTGTTGACCCAGATCATCGAAAACCTCAAATCTGTTAAAAGAGTCTTCATCTTGTCTTTCCTTCAAGGTCCTCTTTTGGCCTCGGTTTCTGTTATCATTCTTTACAGGGGCGAAGCCATCAGAACCATCTCCATCCCCAGGAATGGGGTTCTTCCCCTTATCCTCCCTAGGCGGGTTGTGGGGAGGCTGAGAGATTGGAGGCTCAACAGGCCTAGCCCTTGGACATCTTCATTGCAAGTGACCATATTCATGGCATAGACAACACCAGAATGGAAGAGTTTCATAGTCCAATGATTGTACCCAAGAATAAGGACCCACAGACATATCCAAAGAATCTGGTAATGGTTTACTAAGATTGATTTCCACACAAATGAGAGCAAAAGTTATTACCTTTTTAAACTGAGTCTACAGCGAGGAACCAACTGGCTTCCCAAGCATCAGCCCCAATAGATGCAAAACATCATCCCGCTAGCATTCCATAGGAAACCGTGGAAGCCGAACCCACACTAGGACACGAGTTGGAAGCTTCTCAATAGGGTTAAAACCAAGATGCCATGGTTTAAGAAAAAGACCAACCTGATTATAGAAATAGGGGCCTCCTTTGAAGACCTTATTTCAATCCGCCATGCAATCAAAGGTAACCATGAAATAATTATTTGCCAGAAGCTTTATATCCATCTCACCCTCCGGCATCCAAGTCCGTCGGGCCCAGGACTCCAAAAATTGCATCGATATCCTCATACCCAAAAACTTATAGTAAAAAGAGTGCCTTGAATAACATTCAATATCCTCTGCAACCATTTCCAAAGGAATAACCAGTTTTGGCCTCTCCTCGCAACGTTCCAAGCAACCATTGATTTTTGTGATCCGAGCTCCACTAGACGAGCCCACTCCATCTAGCTCTGATTTCGGCACGAACAAATTATTATTGAATACTTTCAAAGCATGTTGAGGAGACTTTGTACCAAGCCCTAAACGAAAGTCCATTAAAGGGTTAACACCCGAGGTCTCCCTAGGAGACATAATACCCAACTTTCAGCGGGCATGCAAAACCCCCGAGAAAAAATTAAAAACAAGGGTTTCAAAACCCCACCCAAAGCACACCAATCTCCATTGGCAAAAGAACAAGAAGCACCACTGAAAGGAGCCTCACAAAGACTAGGCACCAAAGGCCCACTCCACACTGCACACCCGTGGCTCCAATCGACACCTCACACACTGAACGCTGCCAAAGAACTGCCCTCATGCAGGAAAAAAGTGGAAGAAACCACTGTAGTAGCCGCGCATAGCTCCTCACCCCCAAACTCAGACAACAACCCTCCTCCCCAAGCACAGACCAAGCATAAACAGGAATCAAGCTAGGGCATAGACGCCATAGCTCAGCAGACTGCAGACGAACGCCATCCCCCATTTTTTACCACCATGGCTAGCTAATTTAACCCCCATTTTTTACCACCATGGCTAGCTAATTTAAAATAATTAAGGTTTGGGCCTTGGTTGTTGGCACTACAGGTAAGAAGCCCCACCAGTTCACCAAGGAGCCTCCCCTTAATACGAGGGTAAATAACAAACTCCATTGTTGACACGGTAGAGAGTGACCCCGCGAGGTTTGAACATTGGTTGTTGGCTCTATAGGCAAGAAGCCCCACCATTTCACCAAAGGGTCACCCTCTTCCTCTACTTTTAATTAGAAAAAGCTATTTTAATTAAAATTCATCATTTCTCTTTTTAGCTATAATTAAATAATAATTATTTAATTATTTACTTTCCTCCTAAATTAAATAATTTTATAATTATTTAACTTACTCCATCAACCTCTTTCTCTGTGTCAAATCTTATCTTCTATCACAATTAACCTCCACCCTTCACAAGGTTTCATTACCTCTTAATGTCCACAATCCATCCTTAATTAAACCCTAATTGTGCCCTAACCCTATTTTCTTGCTTGCCAAAGCAATCTCATCCATTGATCTTCATCATTTAATCCTATCCCTTCATTTTGAATTGGTTTTCTATAAAATATACATTTCATCCTTATTTTAGACCCTATTCTATTCTATTCTACTCTCACTAGACAACCACTGTCTTTGATATTTTGCAATCATTATCACTAGGCTATTTTTGCATACTACAAATCTGAGGGCAAGCAAGCATATAAAGCAAAATGGAGAAGACCAATGAAGGTGACTCAACCATGGCATATGAATTGTGATAATATTGCTTTATTACTGTTTATGTTTCTATATTCATTTATGCTTCATTCTTGGACTAGAGTCTTTAGGGCTTGAGTTTTATGTAGCCTTGGATGATCACTAATTAATGCAATCAATGTCTACTACATAAATATGAATTGCAGTTAGCTTGTCCAAAAATCCTTTCAGAAAGTCCACTGTCAAGTTCATTATCTCTATCCACACACCCAACATTGAATAACTCTCCTTCTCTAGTACGCCATACTTCGCTAGGATCTCAAATTTCAATCTTGGACATCATTTCATTGTGAGGAAGGTTATAAGAATGTGTATCTTGGACATCCTCTTGAAGTTCAACTTTGAATGTCTCCACCTTACTCCCAATCGCTTTAACTTTATCATGCACGCTTAGGGCTTCATCTATGATTCTGCAGCCATAATCATACAGGTCTCCCATGCATGGCTTGGTTGATGTTGCAATGCAGTTCATTTTTTCCACTGTGAATGACTCTTGCTGGGAGATGAGCACTGAACCCAGAGGAAGTCCATCCGTGGATTTCAGGGGACTCACTAGTTGCTTGATGAGGAAAAGAGATGAGCGATCTATTCTTTCAATTCTTGTTGAGATTTTTTGGTCCTTATCCACTCTAGGCATAATAGCTGACACATCTGTGTGCATTCCTTCGATATCATCTTCCCTCGTCTGCTTACCTAGATTGATCTTTGTGATTTGGTAATTTGTAGGCAAGAAATTCCTATCATATTTATCAGCTAGTGGTGTTGCAATTTTAGCTATTCTTGATCTCGAAGCATCCACGGTGACAGTTGAGAAAGTCCTTGGCTTTTTCTTGGCATATGGGAATCTATCATGGGAGCGATGGCAGCGAAAAACTTAGAGACAAGTTTTAAAATGATAAACTTGTTGATTATCAGCAACAACAGATAATTGGGCACCAAGTAAAATGGAGATTGTGAATTCTGACCTGATTGCTTCTTTACGATGGATTTGATTTTTATTTATTTTTGTTATTATAGTTACCTAAGTTTGTGCAAATGTTGGTTACATGTGGCTGCTTAGATAATCTTTACCTAAGTTGGTCTATTTAGAATGTGCTGGTTAAGCCATCCCCAGTCTCATAGACTGTTTTATATGATGAAGGATATTGAAACCTCTCTTACTCACTATATATGAATGGCCCCAACTTTCTTTTAAGTGATGTATTAACTTTTAGATATATTTGTTGTGGCAACTTGTTTTCTTACATTGTGCAGGCTTTGCAACAATGGAAACTGTTAGGGGTGAAAAAAGAATAAACCGAGAGGAGAATCCTTCTGAATTGAATGATATTGGACGTGCAGCAGAGATACTAATGGCTCTCAGTAGAGCTAACCCAAACACATCTAACAATGATGGTAAGAGAGTTAGGGGTAGAAAAGGTGGCCTATTCATTGGAGTCACTTATACCCGTGGCCTTTGGCTAGCCTATATATGGTATTCTATTCGTTTTCTTTCTCTGTTTTTTTTTTTAATATGTTAGTTTCTAATTAAAATATAATGTATTGAACAGTATATCACTATATCTTTCTTCAAGAAAAATGTCTGTCAATACTTTAGGTCATATTGTCTAGCTCATATTTAGGATGTTTTCATTTTTCTATGGGTTAACATTTCAAGTCATATTGTCGAAGCTCATATTCAAGATGATTCCATTTTTTTGTTGGTTAATTTTTTATGGCTCAAAGGTTAATTGGAAACTATCTGGGTGATGCTTAGAGAGTTCAATAATAATGAATTCCTGAAATGTCTAACAAACAATATATTTCACTACAAAAATGCTAATAATGTTTGAATGTCATTTGTCTATAGGCTTAAGAATCATAAACATCGACTAGATCTTGGTGAGTTTACAATGTTAGTTTTTTTTTAAATTGTTTTTGCATGTGTAGGATTTTTTAATAAAAAGGTTAATAATAGAAAGAGTTTCATTATTTTGAGTGTTATATATTATTAATTGTTAAGTCAAGATCAAATAATATGTTAATAAAATAGATTTTAAGAAAACTTTAATTATAAAACCTTTCAACAAATAAATTATAGAAATTTAAATTTTTAAATATTTTTTATATCTTATACTTTCAAATTTTCAAATGTATTAAAAATCATATTTTATTATATTAAAATATACTGTAAAAATAAATATACTATATTTTTAAAAAAATTAGTATAAATATCCATTTCATAAAAAAAAAAATTGTATAATTTTAATAAATTTCCTTTTATTTTAATGTTAGGTCGACATTTTATTGTTGCAGCCAGGTCAGTGTTCTAAAATTTTAGCTTCATATTTTACGATTAATATTGGTTGCATGTAGTTTATTGTATATATGTTATAAACAATTAGTATGCAGGTCCTCAGACAAAGCTATGTTAGTCATACGTGACCCAGACAGGAGGTTAAATTATCCTAAAACATATTAACAGATTATGACATGAATTTAATAAAAGAGGTTGGTTACAACAATTTTGAAACAATATGTTAAGTATGTCAGTTCTTTACAGTCTTGAGCTTATTCATTTTCACTGGTTTTGTAGTGGAGAAAGGTTTTTAATGTTGATGTGAAAAAATTTGGAGACGAGCTCATTGAACAATCAAGCACATATTTAGAAGGTTGTACTAAAGGGTTAAATAATAAAGCTGGGCATGAACTTCTGGAATTGATAAATGAAAATAAAATGTTGGAGATGAGGAGACATTGGAATTACAAGATCCATCTCATTTTATATGTAGGTGCTTGAATACACAAGTCTTACTTAAATATGTGGGCTTGTAACTACCTGCTTAAAAAAAATATTTTCAATATACATACATTTTCTTAATAATTATATGAGCTTGTAACTGCTTGCCACTATACAAATATTTTTTTGTGGTTGTTTCAAATACACTTCTTCATCTAAAACCCTTCTAAAATATTGAATTAACATGCATCTAATAATTTTTTGAGTTATTTATGTTGCTATGGGTAAGACCATTCTAACTAGATCAAGCCTTTTAATCGGTGCAAATTGTTAGCAAATAATGTATAATGTACTACTTTGTAGTGTGTGGGGGTGTGTAATTATTCAACCGCCCCTCTTCTATGCTCAGCCGCTTCCCTTCCTCTGTGATATATGCACCTGTTATTTTGAATAATAAGATATCTAGTTTTTATGCATTTTATATCCTATGGTATCAGAGCTGCGTTCTATGCTGGAAATATAATTTCAACTACTCCTATTTGCCCTGTATCAGCATTGTATCATATTCAATCTCAGCATTAAAGACAAATATTGAGGATTGATTTTGGCAAAGATTTGATTTGATTACTTGAGGGAATTCTAGGTTCATTGCATTCAAGTTGCATACGACAATACTTATCTAATGCGACTATTTCCTAAGAGTTTGGCAGGCCACGCTATGGAATAGTTCTCTTGTCTACCTTCAGGCATTAGAACATTCCAATAAATTATAGACACATTCATTAAAAATTATTCATGCAACATCGCAATGGATGTCAGTCTAGAAGAACTCTTAGCTTTGAAACAAGAAAATGGTGTATCATTCACTTCATTCCTACAATGATGGCAATCCAAGGCTAATCAAAGCAAGTGGACAATGCTGGAAGAACAATTTTGCACCATCATCGGCAACCTTGAGGACCTCTTGGCATTTCATCTCAAGGTTCAGGGTATCACCACATATGATCAGTTACTCCCCAAGGTGCTTAGCATTGAAAGAGCCCTCATGGCTCAACTAGCGGGATCAACCTCATACCCCAATCAAAAAAAAAAGTCCCATCTTCCAACTACAACAATAAATTGTGTATGTGGGAAAGGAACAAAAAAATTACTAATGACGGTGTTGTCGATGCCAAGGTGGTCATTAGTTCCCCTCGCCAAAATACACCCACACCACAAATTGAAATCCAACACCAAAAAAATCATCAGACAACACAACAACCAAATCACAATCTGACAATCAATAATCTCAATGATCAAAGAGGACCACCTTAGCAGAACAAGAATTATCCCAACCAAAAGTACACCACTTTAGGGGGACCACTTGAAGACATAATGAAAAATTTGATAGATGAAAAACTCATCAAGGCTCCTACCTTTGAAAATTACCAAGAACCAGATGTGAAACCTCCTTGGTATAATGAGAATCAACTTTGCGAATTCCATAAAATCAAAGGCCATACCACAAACAGTTGCATGAGATTGAAAAACATTGTTCAAGATCTCATCGATAAAAGAATTATAAACATGGAACAACCTACAGGAAATCAGGATCTTAAGATATACATGAATCTGATGCCAAATCATGGCAATAAAGGGAATAACAATGATAAAGGGAAAGGCACCCACTCAAATGTAAATCATGTGTATGAAATTGTCATTGCCTCCCTAGATGAATACTGCACAGTCATCAGCATCAAAGGTGCCCATGCTGATTGTGGAGTTGCCACAAGAGGCAGAAAAGTTACCATTGCAGGATCATCTGAGCCAAATAAAGTCCCTACATCTAGATCTACCCCCAAAGACTACAATGTCCTAGATCAACTTAAGAGAACACCAACGCAAATATCCATCATGGAGCTACTAAAAATCTCCTCTTCCCATAGGAAAATTCTTGAAGACGCATTGGCCTCACCCACTGTCCCTGTAGATCTTGATGCAGAGCAATTCCAAGCTATGGTTGGAAATATCATTATGCCAATTCTTCTCACATTCTCTAACTAGGATTTCCCCACTCAACCATCTCACAACTATGCATTTCACTTAGAAGTCATAGTGCACAAGAGAAAATTCAAAAGGGTCTTGGTGGATGGACATACAGGTTTGAATATTTGTTCTCTCAACCTCATCAAACAATTGAAAATCCCAGAGGATTCTATTGACAAAGGAAAGGGTATCACAATAAGAGCATATGATGATCAAGAAAGAGTGTCCCAAGGCATGATCAAACTCCCTATTCAAGTAGGACTGACTCTCATGGAAACCACTTGTCAGGTCTTGTACCTTGACTTACCATATAACATCCTTTTGGGACGTCCATGGATTCATACAATGAAGGAAGTAGCATCAACTTTCCATCAATGTGTGAAATTCACACATGAGGGACAAGAAGTTACCATCCATGAAGATCCCAAACCCTTCTCCTATTGCAAAAGCCTCAAAGAAAAGTATTACAAATCCCCCAAGTACCAAAAAATGATGAGGGCCCATCCACACCATACATCGATCATGCCACTCTTGCATCCACTTCTGCGATAGAGACACCTACCACTCTCGCCATCTCCACTATCTCTGACATCAAGGTCATCATCCAAGATAACGGTTGTGGAAACTACAAGCTCCCTATTAATGCCTTTGTTGTAGGAGAGTTACCACAATCTCCTAGATCATGGGGATGTCTGCAAATAAATGAAGCCTGCACATCCCAAACAACTCCTAAATATTATCCCAACTTTACAAGGTAGGGGGATCTTGGCCGAGAAGTTATTGAGGCAGATCCATCTCATATGCTATACCAAGATGAAATACCAATAGCTGAATTAGCAATGGATGATAGAAGCAAAGGTCTACAAATGATGCTTGCAATGGGCTATGACAGAAATCAAAGACTTGGGAGAAATTATAATAGGCTTATAATACCTATCATGCAAGAGACATGAATGATAAAAAATATTGGCCTTGGATGTACCCCTCTGAGTATAACCATACGTGGATGAAGTCCTCTAGTTAGAAAAGTTAATAAACCTCCTCAGCCAACCGCAGCATAACTACAAATACTAGTATCCACAGGTAGAGTCATAGATAACTTTACATTTGATATAACCAACATCTATAGTAGTAGTGTTGACGAGGATCACCTGACTAACTTACCTAGGCTATTTGAGGATACCACTCTTTGCATGATTAGCACCCTATATTTTGAAACAGACCACCAAAATCATGAGATTCACTTAGTATATCCCCAACTCATCGACTACAACCAACGAGGACCATCAGTTCTTGATACATTCAAAAACGATGAGGAACTCTTAGAATTCATGGGATTGCGGGATAAAATTTTAGATGGGGATTACAAAGAAGGGTTTATAATGGAGTTGGACACACATTCCTATTATGGGGAAATGATTCAATCCTTCAGTCGCAAAAGTGAGAAATTAAGAATAATATCCAAGTCCTTGAGTGAAAACCACACTGTGGCACTCTCTGACAAGAAAAATATTAAAAAGAAAGGATGCATCAAATGATGAAAACCTCTTTGAGGCACCCAAGGATGGGGGATTCAATCTTCCTTTAAGAGTTATTCATCAAGAAAAGTCAGCAGTCTTGGCAGAAAAATGCAATATGGTCAACCTAGGAATAGAGGAGACCCCGCATATCACATTCTATGCGGAATCACTACTATCAGAAGAGCAAGAGCTCCTAAAAGCATTCCTAAGGGAAAGATAGATAAAATTCACATGGAGCTATGCTGACATGCAAGGACTTTATCTGAAGACCGTGGTTCACCATTTAGTAGTATATCCTAAAGCAAAGCCTATCAGAAAAAAGCTTCAAAAAAAGCACCCTCAAATCACCTTGCTAATCAAAATGGAGCAAAAAAGCTATTAGATGTAGGATTCATCCGACCGATAGATTATCCATAATGGGTATCAAAATTGGTACCTGTTTCAAAACCCAATGGGAACATGAGAATCTGCACAGACTTCAGAGACTTGAATAAGGCATGTCCAAAAGATGACTTCCCGCTTCCAAACATTGATATGATTGTGGATATGACAGCTAGACATGAAATATTGTCACTAATGGATGGATTCTCAGGGTACAATCAGATCATGATAGTTAAAGAGGACCAACATAAAATAGCTTTCACTTGTCCATGGGGGACCTAGTGTTGGAATATGATGCCATTCGGATTAAAGAACGCAAGAGCAACATACTAAAGGGCCATGACATTGATATTTCATGACATGATCCATAAGATGGTCGAAGACTATGTTGACAAAATTCTAGCCAAGTCCAGAAATAGAAAAGATCACATAGCAACCCTTAGTGCCATCTTTGACAGGCTGGAGGAGTACAAGGTCAAATTAAACCCTAAGAAGTGTGTATTCGGTGTACAATCAAGAAAATTGCTAGGATATATAGTATCAATGAGGGGTATCGATGTAGATCAAGCAAAGGTAAAATGAATCTTTGAGATGGAGGCACCAAAGACTTTAAAGCAATTAAGAGGTCTCCAAGGAAGGCTCCAATTCATTCATAGATTCATAGCATAGTTGGTGGACAAACATAACCCATACTCTCACCTACTCCACAAGGGAGTAGAGTAAAAATGGGATAGCAAGTGTGAAGAGGCATTCAAAAAAATAAAAGAATATCCACTAACACCACCAGTCTTAATGCCACCAATCCCAAGAAAACCATTGATTCTCTACATATCAGCAACAAAAGCAGCCCTTGGAGCTCTCTTAGCTCAGCATGACAAAAATGGAATAGAAAGGACTATCTACTACATCAACAAAACAATGGTTGGGCATGAGCTAAACTATTCATTCATCGAGAAAGAATGCATAGCAGTAGTGTTTGCATCTCAGAAATTCATACATTACATGTTGGCACATAAAATAAAGCTCATCGCCAAAATTGACCCTCTCAAGTATCTATTGTCAAAGGCAATGCTCACAGGAAGAATGGCCAAATAGGTGATGATACTATTAGAATACGACATCGAATATGTGGAGAGGAAAGCAATCAAAGGCCAAGTCATCATAGACCAACTACTAGAAGCACCTGTCTATTTTGAGAATCCTATTGTCTTAGAGTTTTCACATGAATCTATTTTCAACCTCAACGTAGTTGACCATTGGAAACTATACTTCAATGGATCATACACACAGCATGGATCAAAAGCTGGTGTCTTCTTCATTATCCCACAAGGGGATTGCATACCAAGTTCCTACAAACTGGCATTTCCTTGCACTAATAATATCACAGAATACGAGGCTTTGACTATAGGTCTTAGAATAGTAGTGCAATGGAACATCATAGCTCTCAAAGTGTACGGAGACTCCCAATTGATCATAAATCAAGTGAATGATGAATACCTCAAAGAATCCTTCATCAAAATTACATTTGAGTAGATACCTAGAGCCAAAAATAGAGCAGCAGACGCCATGGCAACAATTGGGTCCCTACTGGACATCCCCAACAATGTTCCAAAATATATGAATTCTTGATAGAGCATCTTCTTGTGCCTGCATTTGAGGTACCAGAATCATAATATGTGTGTGAAATCATTGTTCCTGGCGATCCTTGGTATCATGGAATTTACACATACCTTCGAATAACAGTCATGCCCGCCGACCTACCCTCAAACCTAAAATGAACCTTTGTTAAAAAGGCATCCAGATTTGTCATCCAAGGAGATACCCTATATCATAGTGTAGACATGAAAAATTACCATTATGCATTCAATTAGGTCCATTCATCAAGTAAACCAAATTCACATCCATCCACTCATTAGGTAAATTAGGTTCATCATCAATTTAAATTACATAAATTAACTTTATTTGATTTAAGCCTAGCATTACCTCATTTGATTAAATAAATCAATTTTAATCAAACCATAACATTTCATCTTCTAATGAAAATTAATCCACCTTTATCATGCATCATCCTTTTAATTAAATAAATCAAACATTCATTTAATTAAATCCCAAATGCATTTCCCATCCCTTTTGATTTAAATAAATTCAAATATTTAAGTCAAGTGGGTCAAAATCACCTAAACATCACCTAAGCTAATCTAATCCTGATTAACCTAACCTAACCACCCATAACATCCTCTAGCTTTTCCCACTTGCACCAATAAATTATCTTAATTCATTTATAAAATCATCATTTTCCCTCAACAAAGCACCTTTTTGAAATATTCCCTCAAGTTTGAAAATGAAGACAAGTTGACTTGTCCCTTCCAACATTGCAATAACTTCTCTATTTCATGTCCCCCACTCAACATTTATTTCACAATTTCAAATTTGAATGTCCCTCTCTTGGGCACATTGGCCAAAACTTGCACATTCCTCAACCTATGACAAGTTGACAAGTGGCCTCATCTCATTTGTCTAATCTTTATCCCACATTGCTCTCTTATGAGCACTCTTCCAATTTAAAAATCTATAAATAAGGGGTTGATTCTTCATCAAAGGCATCTACATCTTCATGCAAAGTTACTCTCTTAAATTGAGAACTAATTTTTCTCTTCACCATTGCATTTCATCATTTGAGTTTTAGCAAGGATTGGGAAAGGGTCATTGGCACATTTGACACCAATCCAATATGGAATAAGTATAAACCATGTTTACTTTTTTCATGTTTTTAATTGATTTTTTTATTGAAGCATGATGTATTATTCCATAGAAGTGCTTGTAGGTATGCAAGGCTTGAACTAACCCATTGTTTAAGGTGTAGTTGATGTTTAAGTGTTTGCAGATTTGCAGAGCTTCACGTAGGAGCATAGAAGGAACCCTACTATGCTACTTAAATGCTGAGAAGGCATTGACTACTCTAACTGAAGTACATAACGATATCTGTGGGTCGCACTTGAGTGGAATGACCATAGCTAAGAAACTATTGAGGATGGGGTATTATTGGCCCACAATGGAACAAGAAGCACATGACTATGCTAGAAGGTGTCTTCAATGTTAGGAGCATGGGGACCTCATCTATGCTACAGCTCAAGAGCTTCATCCTATCATCACACCATGGCCCTTTTTATAGTGGGGACTTGATCTCATTGGAAAAATCACGCCCACTTTATCTAACAACCACAAATTCATCATAACCGCAACAGAGTAATTTACTAAGTGGGTGGAAGCCATACCCATGACGTACATAACTAGAAAGTAGATTTCAAAGTTCATCTTGAACTATCTCATTTGCCACTACAGTGCCCCACAAGCCATTATCTCAGATAATGGGACACCATTCAAAAATAAAGATGTCTGCAACTTATGTGAAAAAATTAAAAATCCAACAACACTTCTCCACCCCATACTATCCCCAAGGCAATGGCCAAGAAGAAGCTACAAACAAGACCATTCTAAAAATCCTCAAGAAAACAATCAATGATGTAGGTCATGACTGCTACCTACAGCTTAATCCCACCCTATGGGCCTATCAAACCAGTATTTGCAATCCCACTGGTGCCACCCCTTTCTCCCTGGTCTACGAATCAGAAGCAGTACTCCCTATTGAGATCGAGATCCCATCACTTAGGATATCATTGAAAAATCTCATCACAGATGAAGAGTACCGAGTATCAAGACTAAACAAGTTGGAGCTACTAGATGAGCAGTGTATAGATGCTTTAAATCACTTGCAAGTTTAGCATAATAGACTTAAAAGAGCTACAATAAGAAAATCAGAAGTAGGACATTCCAAGTCGAAGAACTGGTCTTAAAAGAAAATTAGAAGAATGTCCCAAACCCAGGTAGCAAAAGAAAAATTGAACCCAATTGGCTAGGACCATTTTTCATCACAACAAGTTACAAATCAGGGGCATATAAGTTATCAACACCCGAAGGGGAACCTCTGCAAGAGCCCATGAATAGCTCTCATCTCAAAAAGTTTTATGACTAAATCCTTCAAGGTATAGAACCAAAAAATCCAAAAAAAATAGAAAATGTCCTGAAAAATTGGTTACTTCGGTGAAAACCTGGAAAACAGGCATCTTGGTCACAACAAAAAAATCAAAAAATCCAAAAATCCAAAAAAATAAGAAAAAGGATAAAAAATAGTAAAGATAAAAAATTGTCCTCTAGTGAAAACCACTTTGGTGGCACTTTGGACAAGTACCTTGGTGAAAACCTGGCAAACAAGTGCCTTGCATAAATAAGTACTTTCCATCCACCAGGATCTTTACGGATTGTTCTGCATCATCCATCCATTTCACTTCCATCATCCATCATATCTAGATCTCCATCCATCACTAATCCACTCACATATGCACCATAGCTTGCTCTTTTTATCGTATCATGATTCCTCCTAGTACTACTCGGCTGATCCTCAAGGTCAGTTTGTCCTACCTTTATCAGAGTATTCTATTGCATCACGTTGGGGGCATGTTCTTATCAGATCAGATTCAAGTATATTCTTAAAGTCCTAAATATCAAAAAATACAAAAAACTCAGAAAATCAAATAATCCAAAAACATCAGAAAACCCAAAAATCCAAAAACATAAAAAAAATAGAAAATCCAAAAACATCAAAATATCAGAAAATCCAAAAGAATCAAAATATTAGAAAATCCAAAAACATTGAAAAAGTACAAAATCCAAAAAACATCAAAACATATCAAAAATCCCAAAAACATGTCAAAATTCAGTCAAAAATCCAAAAAAAAGTTGTCTTGTCGAACTACGTCATCTCTGAGCTTGAACATAGGCAAGGTTGATCTTTAATCATCCCTTGAGACACTTAGGTCAGTCCTTTAGGAGTCAATCATAATAAATTGACATTTCATCATGTATATCTTCATTTGTAAATCGGTCAAGTCATCAGTCAAACTACGTGGTCTCTGCGTGTATAACGTAGGCAAGGCTAATCCGTTGAACATCCCCTGAGGCCCCTAGGATAGGTCTTTAGTTTAGTCTCTTGGTCAAAATCTCAGATTATCCCAAAACATTGGTAATTCAAAAAAAGAAAAACATTTGAAAATCTCAAAAAATACCAAAAACAACCTCAAAACATTGCAAAACTCCAAAAACATCCAAATATTTGAAAAAATCTATCCACCTGATCTTGCTTGCACCTGCAATAACACCATCCATAATAAATTGATCGTCATCCTTAACCTTTGGTGAAATAGTTAGAAACAAATCTAGCAGCTTAAAAGTAAAACTCAAAAATGTCAAGTCTTAGGTTTAAGTCAGTACGTAAGCAAGTTGGTCAATTCTTTGTGTCAATAGTCCATCATCCGAATATTCCCATATCAATCATTTGATAACATCATTTCCTAGGATGAATCCTTCCTACAATGGGCATTATTTATTAGAAAGAAAACTTTGGATAAACGAAATGGCGTGCCGACATCCACTAACATGTCCTAGGATGTATCCTTCCTACAATGGGCATTATCTTTTGGCAATAAGTTTCAATTCTTATCCTTAAAAACACATTCCCTTTTAGTGGTATTGAAGAACATTGATCAACTTGTTTGTGCACTTTATCTTTTTTTGTTGACTTATCCTATTGCACTCAGTCCAAGGACCTCTTGATGATATCCGAACGAAGGATTTAGAGAGATAGGAATGGGGCAACGATCATTATCCTTTTTTTTGTTGTGCTTGTTGGATGTTTTCTTGTAATATAACCTTGGCAAATACTTGCTCTATTAGATATGTATGGAGGATGTTTTGGAAAGTTTTTGACTATTGCATTGATTGGTTATACCTTTCTATGTTTTGGTCCAAGGTGTTTTAAACTTCTAAAGTGCATCCTAGCAAGGTTTCTATATGTTAGGTGTGAACAAGAGTAGTCCTATCTATTTGTCAATTCAAAGTCCATCACACTAAGTACAACACCATCCATGTCCTTTATAACCGATCCTCTTGTCATCATCTAATGTCTAATTTTTCTGTTAACATCACATTAGGATTAGTTAATCATAATCACCAGTGCATCCATCCGCATCCACAAACCATCAACATTCTGCATATCATCCCACATGCATGTTCATCATCATAATATAGATATGTTAGTCTAAGCATCTACATAAATCATATATTTGCGTAATCAAAGCATATCACATCATCAATCTCATCCATCATCACATCATATCATCATTTAAGTTGTTTAAGATAATATAGATTTGTTATTCTAAGCATCTTAAAACCATCTCATTTGCATCATCATCCATAACCATCCATTTTGAACCTCTTTATCGTTAGATCGATCCTCAAATAAATTTTTTTTGCTTGATCTCTCAAGGGAGCAATGTACTAGTGTACTTTCCACTGGGGCAATCAAAATAAATTAGAAATTTTTTGAATTTTGATCATGGCAAGTTTATTCTTTGAACCAACATAGCAAGTACATTGCTTCAAAAAGGGGAAAAATGTAGACATGCAAAATTAGCATCATGCATTTAATTATGTCCATTCATCAAGTAAGCTAAGTTCACATTCATCCGCTCATAAAATTAATCAAGTTCATTTAATTCAATCTCTAAGGATTATCCATTTAAATTGAAAATGAAGCACTATAAATCTGCAAATGAACCAATCTCAAACACTCATTAGTGGGGTTAGTTTACATATGCACATTATGAATACCTCTATGAAATAAAAATTCCAGACTTCAAAGATGCAAACAACTAACAAAGAGTATCAAATAAACATATAGAAGCAAGAAAAAATACATATTCCATAGTGGATTGGTGTCAAATGTGCCAATGACCCTTTCCCAATCCTTGCTAAAAACTGAAATGATGCAATGCACTATGATGAAGAGAAAAATTTGTTCTCAAACAAAGAGAATAACTTTGCATGAAGATCTAGATGATTTGATGAAGAATGAGGCCCTTCATTTATAGATTTATCTTGATGAGAGAATTGTCAAATGGATGAATGTGGGACTAAATATAAACCAATGAAAAGAGGCCACTTGTCAACTTGCCATAGGCTGAGGAATGTGCAAGTTTTGGCCAATGTGCCCAAGAGAGAGAGTTTCAAATTCAAATTTGTGAAATAAATGTTGAGAGGGGGACATGAAAATGAGAAGTTAATGCAATGTTGCAAGGGACGAGTCAAATTGTCATCATTTTCAAACTTGAGGGAATATTCTATTTTTTATGCCAAGTTGAAAGAAAATAAAGATTTTAATAAATCAATAAATTCATTTATTTGTGCAAGTGGGAATATCTAGAGGATGTGATGGGTGGTTAGGTTAGGCTAATTAGAATTAGATTAGCTTCATGATGATTAGGTGAGTTTGACCCCTTTAACTTGAATATTTGGATTTATTTAAATCAAAAGGGGAGAAATATGAATTTGGGATTTAATTAAATGAATGTTTGATTTATTTAATTAAAGGGATGATGTAAGATAAAGGTTAATTAATGAAGTGTTAGGATTTAATTGATTTATTTAAATGATGTAATGATGAAGCGGATTTATTTAATTTGGAGGATAAAATGTTAGATTTGATTAAATGAAGGTTATTTGATTAAACCATCGGATTGTCATGTATGCGTATTTTTCCTATCTACATTTTTCCCCTCTTTGAAGCAATGTACTTGTTGCGTTGGTTCAAAAAATAATCTTACCGCGATCAATTTTTAAAAAAAAATTCTAATTTTTTGGATGCCTTGATGGAAAGAAGTATAGTACATTACCCCCTCGAGAGATCGAGGGAAAATATTCCATTTGAGGGTCGATCTTGCGATAAAGAGGTTAAAAATGGATGGTTGTGGATAATGATGTCAATGAGATGGTTTTAAGATGCTTAGAATAAAAAATCTATATTACCTTAAACAACTTAAATGATGATATGATGTGATGATGGATGATGTGATATGCTATGATTATGCAAATGTATGATTTATGCAAATGCTTAGACTAACAGATCTATATTATGATGATGATGCAAATGCAATGCATGTGAAATTATTGATGTTTCCTATTATGTATGACATTAATGATATGTGGTATGCTGACAATTTTTTGGATGCATGATGGATGCATTGGTGATGTTATGTTAGTACAGAAATAAGAAATGAGATGATGACAACAGGATCAAACAAGCCAACTTTATGAGAGATGATGATGAGAAATGGATGATGATGATTTGCATATCGAGGATCAGGATTTTAAATGGGCTACTTACCTTATGTTTGATAACACATGTAGATACGATGCATCAAGGTATAAAGAACTAGGAATGAGCACAATAAGATAAATCAAAAGAAAAGATCGAGTACGCAAACAAGCCAATGTTCTTCATATCTCTAGCCAAAGGGATTTGTTTTGATAGAATAATAATCCAAAGTGATCCAAAATGATGCCCATTGTCGGAATGATATATCCTAGGACATGCATTGTATAGGATGATGAGGGTTTGATAAGTTGATTGATAGGCTATTGATATAAAGTTGATTGTCATGTTTGCGAGTGATCAAGAGTTTGATTTTGTTTTAAATGTTTGTTGTTTGCTTTTGATTTTACGATTGAAGCTTGATTTTGCTGATTGTTGTGGTTTTTTTTGTTTGTGTTGCCAAAGGATGAAGGTGATGATTAATTTATTATGGATGATTAATTATTTCAAGTGAAGGCGAGATGAGACAGATGGATTTTTTCAAATATTTGGATGTTTTTGATGTTTTTGGAATGTTTTGAGTCTGTTTTGATTTTTTATTTTATAAATGTTTTGATTTTTTAATTTTTTTGAATGTTTTTGGATTTTGGTGTTTTTCAAATGTTTTTGGATTTTGATGTTTTTTTGAATGTTTTTGGATTTTGATGTTTTTCGAATGTTTTTGAATTTTGATGTTTTTTTTAATTTTTTTGGATTTTGATGTCTTGGGGCCTGATCAACAGATTAGTCTTGCCTATGTTTAAGCTCAAAGATGACCTAGTTTAGATTCCATGTTTTTGACTTTTTTTACTTTTATGATTTTTTTTGGATTTTTTGATGTTTTGGATGTTTTTGGATTTTCTGATTTTCTAATGTTTTTGGATTTTTGCATAATTTTGGCAATTTGGATATGGATATGATATCAATGCTCTATTTGGGATTTTTCTAAAAAAACCAAGCTAAGGTTGATTGATCTGATCGATGGATTGATGATAATGATAACATTGTTGAGGATACACAACAATGCAAGGATTTGATTGATCAGGATTGATGACAATTTTTTGAGGATGCACAAAAACGCAATGATTGATTGATCAAGATTGATGATGATAACATTGTTAAGGATGCACAACAATGCAAGGATAGTGTTAAGCAACACAATGATATCCTGATATGATGATTTTTTCATTGGATTTGATTGATCATAATTGATGAAGCTTGATTTTGGAACAAAAGATGTTTGGATGATTTGATGTGACGTTTGATGTGCAGCTTAGATGCAACTGATAGTGATTGTTTGGCTTGATGTTCGATGAAAGATGAATCTTGATAAGGAACATTTTCTCATCAAAATATGCCATGGGCTAGTGATTTGGAATTTTTCTCATGAGTGGTTTGACCAATTTGATTTCACATTTTCCAATGTTTGGACACCACATAAGTTGGAGGAAATAGACCAAGATTTATTCCCAAAGCAAGATCTACTTATCTACCCCCAATTCCTAGCAATGTATGGAATGCCATGGATGGATGCTTGGATGGATGGGTATGGATTATCTTGCAATAAGATAAGGTACTTAGATAAAGAATGTTGCATTGGATAATGCTTCATCACTCAAATAATGTTGTATAGGATAGGATTAATGAAATCAGCCCATGTCAAGATGTTTACCGTAAGCAAGCATAAAGTGTGCCCCAAACTTTCATCAAGATCAAGATAATTTGGATGATGGATGCAGATGGATGAAAATGGATTGGATCAATGGTTTATGGATGGATGGATTTATTATGGATGGAAAAAGATGCTTTCATCTGAATTGGCGCACGTAGATTCTCAATTCCACACATGATTCATGTTTTCTAGGTTTTCACCATAGTCTTTCCCAACGTGCCACCATAGTGGTTTTCACTAGAGGACAAATTTTTTTATTTACTATTTTCAATCCTTTTTCTGATTTTTTTTTGGATTTTCATGTTTTTTGATTTTTTTTGGTTTTTCTAGAACATTTATGCTGACCCAGCTAGTGGTGTCGATGTAGATGCTTCTGTCATAATGTTGTATCGGTATCCTATCTGAAGAAGTTGCTTTGCTAAGATACATGCACTTGAATGCAGCTTTAGGGATTGCTGATTTTCTTTGTGGATACCGAAGTTAACTTTGTCTCTAGGCACACATCGCGATAGAGTGCCTTCAAAATCCTTATGATGAAAGGTTGTTTCCAATAAATGGTCAATGTAAGAACTAGATATCATGCGTGGATGCGTGGATGGAGTGTGTTTAGGGATAAAAGATGGATTGGTTGATAGCTTGGAATCTTTGACTCTCCAAACTTGGGAAGATGAGCAATGATGGGTGGATATGACAGTGTGCATGGAATTAGGACCAACGGTTTGATACACTTTGTACGTCGCTTGAA
Source organism: Sequoia sempervirens (assembly GCA_007258455.2). Lineage (NCBI taxonomy): Eukaryota > Viridiplantae > Streptophyta > Pinopsida > Cupressales > Cupressaceae > Sequoia > Sequoia sempervirens. Next base: position 324,356,555 of record VDFB02193867.1, read on the forward strand.
AATCCTGCTTTTTCTTTTGTGGGCCACATCTTTGATGGATACTTTTCCCTCTTTTATTTTTCCCCATAGTTTTTTGGATCGATGGAGTTTGATAGGAATAATCTTTCTTTGTATTCTTTGGTATCCATATGTATTTGATTTTTCCATTATGCTTTTCTGATTCTTTTTCTTTGATAACGTTCTTCGTACTTTGATTCAATTCTTTCTTTTGACGTTGGTCCCAATTCTTGGATGGGGTGATGGGTGGATGAAGATTCATGACGTGGTTGGTTGTAGTATTGGCGTCAATTTCATCATAAGGATTCTTTGTGCTCCATATGTTGACATTTTCTTGAGACGAAGTTGCCCCCAGTATGGCAGTAATGACACATTTTTTTCTTGATTTCGCCTTTTTTGAGATGTCTTGTTTAGTAAACATGCTCTGACAAATGACCACTGCAGATGATGTTATTTCGATTGGATGCTCTGCCGACTTCAGAATATATTGTTCTATCTGACTTGTTTCCTTGAGTGGATAATACTAAATATCTTTATCCATGATGTCCTCAGTCTGAATTTGGGATATATATGATACTATTGTTGACAACTCTTTTTGACTATAGGAATCAATAACCTGCTATTTTGTGTAATAATGTCAAGAGTAAAAGAATCATGTTCTGAAGGAAGAACATCTATGTGTCCATCCAAAGAAAGCATCTCATGGGTATATGGAGGAGTATGTGCTACAAAGATATGATCATCTTGCATAGATAGGAGAGTTTCCATTAGATTATTATAGTATCTTGATGATAAAAATGCTTGATCTTGAATGATTTCGGAGTTGCTTTCGACATTCTTTGGATCACGTTCTCAACATGGGTTAGTTTCAAAGGATGGATTCCTTACAAAGGGTCCTTGGATGTTGTCATTAGACATGGTAAGTGGTTCAATATCCTCAAGTGTCGAGTTCAAGGTTCCTTTAGTATCTGTAACCATGAGGTCGAAGGGGGTCAACATGTCTTGGGAAGGACCATTTCTAGACCTTAGTGAAAGATGTTGATCATGCTTTGGGATAAATTATTGAGATATGTCCTCTAACTCATAAGGAAATGTAGAGACATTTTCAACATGATCATAGGTCAATGGATCATGCATTATGTTGATAAGATCAAACAATCCTAACACTCCTTGAAATAGATCACTAAAAATTGGTTCTTGACGTATGGTGCATTGATCATCGGATGGTATAAAAACATCTTCAATATTCTCCTTAATTGAGAGATCTTCAACATTGTTTTCAATAATTGTGATGGAGAGATTGTGAATGTCTTCAACCATAGAGTCAAGTGATGTTGACATTTCTTGAATTGGATCATTGTTGGGTATTGTTGGTGGATTTTTATCATGATTAAAAAGTGACTCTTGACCTATGTTGATTTTCTCATTGGATGAAGTAGACATAGCTTCAAGGTGCTTAGTGATGGATTGATCTTAATCCTTGTTCTCAATAGTTGTCATTTTTTGTGTTTGTGCTTGTGTTTGTTGAGTAGCTTGAGAGGCTTGTTGCACTTGTTGAGCTTGTCGTGCTTGTTATGTTGCTAGATATTGTTGGATAGCCTTTTGGTAGGCTTGGTGAGCTTTTAGTGCAATGTTATATTTTATTTCTATGTTTGGTTTTGGTGGTAGTGGTGGCAGATTCAGAATCGTGTTGGATGAAGTGACAAGTGGTTGAGATATGCTTGGAGCGATCATGGTAGTGAAGGGTTGAGATGTGATGGGCGTGATAGTGGTGGTTAGAATGATCAAAGTGATAGGGATGGTTGGAATGACCAAGGCGATAGGCGCTTGGGAGACCATATTTTGATTTTTCAGGATTGATGTTCTCATTTGATTAGATACCATATGTTAGTGCGATGTCGATTTTATATTCAAAGGATTTGATGTGATGACTTGATTGGTGTTAGGTGGATTGATTTGGATGGAGTGATTGGTGCTAGGTAAAGGGGGAAGCTCTAAACCAAGGAATGATGTTGATATGGGTAATGGTGGTGGACATGTCTCTTGGTGCAATGACTCAACTATTTTGGTATAGTAGTCTGATCTCGCAAAATTTGATCCTAATTTCGATCTTGACTCCCTTGATATAGTTGATTTGGCTTTTGTTTAAGCATATTTGAAGTGTGTACTTTTGTTTGATTTTGGACAATGTTATGATTTGGGATGATGTTCAAATATGGCATTATGGGTTGAAATTGAACATTGTTGATGCTGGGAATCACATTTCCTTGTTTTAGGTAACTCTAATTTTCCATGGTGTTACCTTGACTTGGACTAATGCACGTAGTCGTTATCATCGTGTTTGGACTTTGAACAACATTTTTATGATTTGCAAACATATTTATCTGAAATTTTTCCGGATTCATGTTTGGAAAACTTGTACTTGGTACATTCTCTTTTGGCATGTAGGGATTTGTTGGGATGATGTTCATTTGAAGGCTCATGCATTGATTGTTCGGTTGGTGGATTTCTAGGTTTGGACTTGGATTTAAATCTACCATTGGGAGAGGTGTCCCAAACTTTGATTTCATCATACTCACATTTGTTGTACTATTTACATTTGTCAAAGGTAATGATCCCATGTACGGTTTGTATAGATGTGAGTGTTGATAATTAATTGGAATTGTAAGGCTTTGAAAGTTCAATTGATTTGGATTACTCATGATGTATGGATCAATTTTATATCCCATATTCATATTGTGTTTTTGACCTTGTTGAAAAAGTGACCTCTAAGGTTCTTAGGACTAATGATGAGATGAAGGATGAAAGGTGTAAATGATATGAGTGTTGAACATTTAGGAAATTTGGATCAATGCTAGACTTAGGGTTTGATTTTTATTGGTTTGATTTAGGTAAGATGTTATCAAGTAGGATGAACTTGTTCGAAGGATTGCTGATCTAATTAGAGGTATGAGAAATGATGCATTCCCATACTCCTAACTAAACAAGGTGATTTTTATTTTGATGATTTACCCAAGTCTAGAATGATGTTTTCAGAGCTCTAAAGCTGTTTTGGGATGATTTTTGATAAATTTTTGGATGGATGAAGCATTTTATTTGATCCTAAATAAACCTAAGAAGGAATTTTTTACTAGGCCAAGATAGTGAAGAACATGACTTTCTCTAAGAGTAATTCAAAATCAAAAGACCAATGTTTGCATGAAAACCATATGACCAAAAGATGCCAAGCACATATGTGGGGTCCAATTGATTTAATCTTTGATTAATGTATTATTTCTATCACAAACACTTCTTGATTAGGTTTTCAACTAAATTTCCAATGTCCTGATTTTCTTTCATCCCACAAAATGCACTATGTGGAAATCGAGGAAATCAATGAAAAGCTTTCCTAATGTTGACCTTAGTAGGAGAAAATTGAGATGAAATCCAAATTTTTAGAAGCCTCTAAGGATACAAATCCCAAGGGAAAGCAATAATGTGTGAATTTGTTCAAGGATATGTGCTTCTCCTAAAGGGTTTGAGATTTGATGCTCATGTTGAATGTTGGTTTTCTAATTTTTTCAATCAAAGCACTTTGTTTTCAAATGGACTCACAAGAAACATAACATCCTAGCTCAATTGGTACATTTTTCTTAGTGGGCTTGCCTCATTCCCTTCATAGTAGAAGAGATTATTTTACATGCAATCAAGGAAAAAATATAAAGGTATGTTAAGAATGAAGTCTTAACCTCTAGACTTTAACCAAAATCGAACATGGCAAGTAACTTCTTAGAATCTAAGTTTCAATGCACCACTTTGTTAAAATCGGTGAATGAGTTAATAGGCCCTAAAAACAAGGGTTTTATTTTGGACTTTCCGTTCGTGAAGATTGACCCATACGGCGAGAGTCCCCTTTTAGATCCATCTCATCAGATTCAACCGCGTGATATTGGCATTTACTCCAGTACCCACACTTATATCCTAATTGGAAATACTCTTGGCTTTAGAGTGTTACCGGTTGAGTCGTTCCCCTGGGTGAGTACTTTTTCCCCAAGGCAAGCCCTGGAGGATAAAAAAAAGTGAATAAAAACAATATTCGTAACTTGATCAATATTTGTTGGCAACAAAGAGAGAGAATATACGTAATAATGCCCCCACTCACACTTGCACAATATTTTGTTCAATTTTAAAACTCAAAATGAAGTGTGGAGGCAATATTTTATGCAACTTAATGTCATCAAAAATACTTTTGGTTCTCAAGATCACTGTGAAGCACGAGAGAAGTGCATACACCTTTTTAGATGAGATTACTTTGAATAAGAGATTACGAAACATGAAAAACACATGTTCATTTTAAGCATCAAAGCAATGATGAATTTGTTTTAAGCACCAAAAAATAAAATGTGATAATTTTCCTTGTTCAATTTTCAGCCCAAAAGTAAAGTCTAGTCAGTTTCTAAGTTGAGTTTTAATCCAAATTTGAAAACAAGCAATGATCTAGTTGGCCTAAAATAGAAGACAAAAGTAGGAAATGGACGCTCTAGGTTGTTTCAATAAGCATTAAGAAATTATTTTTCAAGATCAATTTCCACTCTTTCAACTCCAAAATTTGTCCAAGATCATCTCTTATCTTGCAATGTTACAACTCCTTTGACTAAAAATCCTTCCTCCTTGCTTTTCCTATTAAACAAAAAGATAATCACGTGAGGATCAAATTAAATTAAATAAGTTCATTTTAATCATTAATTTCAAAAAAAAATAATGATTTCAAATGAAAAAGACTTAATGATATTTTGAACCAATCTCAAACACTCATTAGTGGGGTTAGTTTACATATGCACATCTATGAATACCTCTATGAAATAACAATGCCATGCTTCAAAGATGCAAACAACTAACAAAGACGATCAAATAAACATATAGAAGGAAGAAAAATTACCTATTCGATACTGGATTGGTGTCAAATGTGCCAATGACCCTTTCCCAATCCTTGCTAAAAACTGAAATGATGCAATGCACTATGATGAAGAGAAAAATTAGATCTCAAACCAAGAGAGTAACTTTGCATGAAGATTTTGATGAGTTGATGAAGAATGGGGCCCTTCATTTATAGATTTATCTTGATGAGAGAATGGCCAAATGGATGAATGTGGGACTAAATATAAAACAATGAAAAGAGGCCACTTGTCAACTTGCCATAGGTTGAGGAATATGCAAGTTTTGGCCAATGTGCCCAAGAGAGGGAGTTTCAAATTCAAATTTGTGAAATAAATTTTGAGAGGGGGACATGAAAATGAGAAGTTAATGCAATGTTGGATGGGACAAGTCAACTTGTCATCATTTCCAAACTTGAGGGAATATTCTATTTTTTATGCCAAGTTGAAAGAAAATAACGATTTTAATAAATCAATAAATTCATTTATTTGTGCAAGTGGGAATATCTAGAGGATGTGATGGGTGGTTAGGTTAGGATAATTAGGATTAGATTAGCTTAATGATGATTAGGTGAGTTTGACCCCTTTGACTTGAATATTTGGATTTATTTAAATCAAAAGGGGAGAAATATGAATTTGGGATTTAATTAAATGAATGTTTGATTTATTTAATTAAAGGGATGATGTAAGATAAAGGTTAATTAATGAAGTGTTAGGATTTAATTGATTTATTTAAATGATGTAATGATGAAGTGGATTTATTTAATTTGGAGGATGAAATATTAGATTTGATTAAATGAAGGTTATTTGATTAAACCATTGGATTGACATGTATGCATATTTTGCGTGTCTACCGAAAAAATTAACTTTATTTAATTTAAGCCTATCATTCCTTCTTTGATTAAATAAATCAAGCCTTTATTTAATTAAATCTCAAAAATCACCTTCCATCCCTTTTGATTTAAATAAATCAAATTATTTAAATCAAATAAGTCAAAATAACCTAATCATCACCTAAGCTAATCTAATCTTGATTAACCTAACCTAACCACCCATCACATCCTCTAGTTTGTCTCACTTGAACCAATAAATCATTTTATCTCATTTATAAATTGATCATTTTCTTTCAACTTGGCATAAAAATGGAATATTCCCTCAAGTTTGAAAATTAAGACAAGTTGACTTGTCCCTTCCAACATAGCAATAACTTCTCTCTTACATGTCCCCCTCTACACATTTAATTCAAAAATTCAAATTTTAATCTCCCCCTCTTGGGAACATTGGCCAAAACTTGCACATTCCTCAACTTATGACAAGTTGACAAGTGGCTTCATTCCATTGGCCAAATCATTATCCCACATTGCTCTATCTTGAGCTCTCTTCCAACTTGAAAATCTATAAATGGAAGGCCTCATTCTTCATCAATTTATCTACACTCTTATGAAAAGTTACTCTCTTAAATTGAGAACTAATTTTTCCCATCACCATTGCATTGCATCTTGTGAGTTTTAGCAAGGATTGGGAAAGGGTCATTTGCACATTTGACACCAATCCAATATGGAATAGGTAATTGTCTTTCTTCTATATGTTTATTTGATCTTCTTTGTTATTTGTTTGCATCCTGGGAGCATCACATTGTTATTTCATAGAAGCATTTGATGAATTTTCACATGACTAACCCATGTTTGAGGTTTTAGAGTTTTGCAGATTTTATGGTGCTTCAGTTTTAACTCTACGAAAGAGTGTCACTTTACACATTCATATTTATCCAACTTAAGCATAGCATGCGAAATATAGTTGGGTAATAAATATGCAATTATTATCAAATCTAACACCAAAGTGGTTGTATGAGTTATTCAATGTGTGCAGAAAAATACTCAAGAGATGAACAAATCTTCACAATGGAACAAATAGCAAAGACTTTACTTTCCAATCAATAGTTAAAGCAGAATTGGAGATTTTAAACAAAATATTTGAATGCATGTTAAAAATTGAGCAATAAGCATGCAACGTTATTGGGTGGTGGCTTTCTTCTGCCTTTACCTTTCGAATCCAACAACTTCCTCTCGTACCTAATCTCTTTTTCTCATTCAATGCTAATTTATTAATTTACTTATACCACTGTCAATGTTAATGCAATAGTCAATATTAAAAGAGAAACAAAGACTATTGCACTAGTAATGATTTCTTTTTCCTTCACAAAGATTATTGCGCTAGCTAAAAGAATTATTGGCGCATTTAATCACTAGTCAAATCACACAAATGCATTTAATTAGATGCAGCCCTTCCTCTCTTCTTCCTCTCTGGCTCAATGACTTCTCACCATTATGCATCCTTTTCTATTTTCCTTACACCTACTTTATTGTACTACGAACAAATAACCACAACCAAACTTTTAAAGTCTCATACAAGCAAAAGATTAGGAAAAAGATAAAATCTAAGCTTTAACTTATTTTCAGAGTGTTTTCTTCCATTCAAAATGTAATGATCTAATCTGGTACTTCATAGGCAATAAATCAATCCATGATTTTTCATTTTTTTTTGTTCCATGTTATCACCCTAGAAACATTTACATCTAAATAGATATAGCATCAAATAATTTTGAGAGCAAGCAGAAATTCCATACAAATAAATTGGTAGATGTAAAGAAATGTATATGATTTACGCCAAGACTGCAATATATACACCTTAACTCTCATTTTTTTCTTATCGGGGTGGAGCAGTAGGATATTCGTAGGAGTAATCCAAATCAGTAAAAAAATATCTCTTCTTATGATGCTTTTGGAGTAGACTTTATGGTTACAAAAATGTTGTACTCATATGTGTGAATCCACGAGCACACAAACCCCAACGTATCAGTAATTAGAGGAATCAAAATTGGCATATCTTAGGCAGAGTCAAATGAACCTAAATCCATGTTTGGAGGTCTAAAATGCCACACTAGCATTGATGGCTAATACAAAAATAATGAATTAGTGATGGATAGCCACCATTTGCATTTCATTTTGGGAAGAAAAGTTGTGTGTTGGCAGAAAGGATAGTGCACATGGCAAGTGGCCCACCTCTTCTATTTCCATCACTCCTTTCCACAATGAAAACAAGCCTCTTTTAGCAACAGTAAATAGTATAGTACTACTGTTGATTCATAAAATGACAACTATAATTGACAATGCAAAGCTAGCTGGGCCACAATGAGGTCATAAATGAGGTCATAAATAAGGCTTACGAAGTCTTCTTTCAATTTAAAGGCCAAGAATAAGGACACGGGCGCAACATTTCAATATCTGTCTGCATTCTATTCTACAAGGTCTAGGCGTATAAGTTGTGCCTACAAGGAGATTAGCATAGAGGATTGGTAGAGATTATAACAACGATTGTTGGCTAGGCACTAATAGCGATTATCACCAAACAAATTGTGAAACAAAAAGTATAGTGATTAATCATGTCGTGATAAGGAGTATACAATCAAAAGAAAGAATCACCAGACCAAAAGAAAAGGAATTCGATCAGGAAAGACATTATATATTTTTTTTTTAAGAGCACAAAAAATTGAAAGTAGTTTAAACAAATATAATGGAAGAACTAATTTTTTTTTTTCGAATTACAACCCTCCCTCTAGCACCATATGTGAGCACCTATAAATCTGCACACAACCTAAACCTCCATACTCATTAGCAATGGGTTAGTTCCACTTATGAAAACCTACAAATGCTCCTATGACATAATACATCATGCATGACAAACAAGATAACCAAACAAACTATTTGAAAGCATAATAGAAGCATAATATATACCTATTCCATAGCGGATTGGTGCCACTTTGATATGGAAATTGGCCCTTTCCCAACCCTTGATAAGCTCAATGATGAATATTGTTGAAAATTCTATGAAGTGGAAAAAATTAGCTCTGAATGTGAAGAAGGTAACTTTGCATGATGATTGTGGATGATTGTGGATGATAAAATGAAGGATAGCCTCTCCATTTATAGAAGAGTTTGATGAGAGAAGAAGCAAATGGGATGAATGTGGGACTAACTTTTAACCAGTGTCAAGGTGTTACTTGTCAAGAGATGGATGGGTGAAGGATGTGCAAGTTTTGATGAATGTGCCCATAAATGCATATATTTGAAATTTAGAAAATGTTGAAATGACAAGGTGGAGGGAGAGTCAAATGGACTAATGGCTACTTGGCTCAATGAAAAAGTACTTGTAAGGTGACATAAATGCCTTGCTAGAAGGACTCATCCCACTTGGAGCTGGATTTGAGATGTAGGAATATTCCACTTTTATTTCTTGTTGAGAGAAAATGAAGATTCAATAAATTAATTAAATTAATTATTTGTGCAAGTGGGAAAAGCTAGAGGATGTGACATGCATTACATTTAACCTTAATCATGATTTGATTAATGTAAGTGAAGATTAGGTGATTTGACCTTTTGACTTAGATTTATGGAGTAAAATAAATCAAAAGAAGACGGAAAATGATTTAGACTTAGTTAAATAAATATTTTGATTTATTTAATTAAAGGGGATGTTGTTAGTATTAAAGATGAATTTATTTAATTTAAATGGGGGACTTTAGAGATAAATCAAATAAACTTGATTTTTTTAATGATTTGATGAATATGACTCAATTAAATGTATGATGTTAGTTTTACGTGTCTATAGTTCCCTTGGGTGAGTACCTTTTCCCCAAGGCAAGCCCTTTAAGATAAACAAAAGCAAGAAAACATATCTGTAACTCAATTGATCTTTGTTAAGAAACAAAGAGAGAATACACATGATAGGTTTACTCACACTCACAATATGTTTTGTTCAATTTTAATCCCAAAATGAAATGTGGAGGCAATTACTCTACCCAACTTAAGATCACAAAAAAGGCCTTTTGATTCTCAAGATCGTTGTGAGGCGCAAGAGAAGCACATACGTCCTTTCGATGGTATTATTTTGAGTAATCAATTACAAGAAAAATAAACACTTGTTCATTTTAAGTCTACAAAGCAAAAGTGAATTCTTTTTGTAGCACCAAATCAAATGTGGAATTTTCCTTGTTCAATTTTTAGCCTCAAACAAAATCTATTGAGTTTGTCCTAAGATTCATTTTAAGGTCTTTGTATAAGAAAGAAAGTTTTTCTAGTGGTCTTTTACAATCCAAAAAGATGACAGATAGTTTAAAATAGAAAATTAAAGCATGAAATGAAAGCTCTAAGAATTTAAAAACATTTGTCAACTTCAAGATTTAAGGCTTCAATCCTCTTTAATTCCAAGATTCTTCAAGGATTGCTTCCAATGCTTCAACATTGTATGTTCTTCATGCAAGAGAAAATCCCTCCTCCATTTTCCTTTTCATTCCTTCCTCATTTTCCTTCCTTTTCCTCGTTTTCCATCCCATGAAAGACAATCATACAAGAATTTATTTAATTAAAATAATTTTAAACATTAACTTGAAACAATAAAATGATTTTAAATAGAAAAGAGAAATGAGTGTGAAATTAAAAAAAATAATAATGCAGCATTAATAAGAATCATGCTTTCCAATGAATTTTCACAATATCAAAGCCTTTAGCTAAAATATCTAGTCACCAATGGAGAAAAAAAAAATTAGACTATTTAATGTAGGTAGGTAAAGATTTTACTGACAAGTAAAGATTTGATTGATTTTTTTTTTTTGACTTTTCCTGCAAAAGATCTTAAATGAGTAATGCCAAATAGAAAAGATGAAAGATTCAATGCATTAAACTAGACATTAATATGTAGACATCGTGCCTTCTCGAGCATAGATCTTTAAGTTGCACTAGTAGATAAATGATTCATATGAAATCACTGTCTTTCATACCAAATTGTTACTTATTGATAATTATATGGAGTAATAACTATGATTCTAATTAGGCTACCAAATAGGCCACCCAGTACTATTAATACAATGAATCCTCACCTGATCTTTGTTTCTCTTCATAGTCCCCTCATTCATAAAGGAAATAAATAGGTACTCACCAACTAGCGTGTTACCTTCATCAACTTAAATCCTTAAAATATTACCAATGCATTGAAATTCAGTACATGTATTTGTAGACATGCAAAATTAACATTATGCATTGAATTAGGTTCATTCATCAAGTAAACTAGGTTTCACATTAGGTCCATTCATCAATTAATCAAGTTCACCTTCATCCATTCATCAGGTAATCTCATTAATTTCCATCTCCTAAGGTCATTAATTTAAAATTAAATAAACATTATCATCAACCTTTTAATCAAATAAATCAAACATCCATTTAATAAAATCATAATGCATATTCCATCCCCTGAATTAAATAAATCAAATGTTTAAGTCATAAAGGGAAAAATCATTGTTCTGATTTTTATCAGGTTTAGCTCATATTTTTTTGAAGATCCAGCTATAGGCAGATGCGTATTTAGTTGCACCTTGTCCATTGTTTCTATTGAGTAGGCACAACTTATCTCTTGTTGTATTCAATACTTTCTTGAGACATGAAGTTATTTCTCCAACAGTGGATTGATAAGATGTGATTTGAATGACCGATTAAGAAATTAAAAAATATATATCTCCCTGTGGTATTCGAAATGTACATCATCTGTTGAGAATATTTTGTTGTATGTTTCTTACATTTGTGCTCGGTCTTCTTACACAGTCTGAACTTTACTTTATAGCTTTAAAATTTTGATCCATGTCTGTCACTATCAAATGCCCAGGAAGTAGCTGGGTCAAGTGTTGATCACATCAGCCTCCATTTGTGAGAACATCCAATAGTGCCTGTAGATTTCGCTGACAAGGGTTGTTGAATTTTTCCTTACATGTGCCCTTGATTTTATGGCAAAAGGTTGTTAAAATCAAATTATTCGTTCATCCCAACTTCTTCTATGCACCATTATCATATGTAATATCCTTGTATGTTCTGAACACTTGAATTTCTATCCATTGTTTATTTTTAAAGGCGTAATAAGCATCAATTGTTGTTTGCATAAATAGAATAGATATAATGAATTTAATAGTTACAACGGATGTTGATTTATGAGCATTAAATAGTAGAATAAGTGCAGCAGAAGGAAGAAAGGTTGGTAGGTAGAGTATTATGAAATGGTGCACTTTTCCTATCTACCAGAAGATATGTTGTCAATCACTCAGTGATTAGACTAAGAAGGGAAAGGAAACATTGGGAGTATGCAGCAGCGAGGGGTTATTTGCTTTATATAGAAGCGAGACTTTGAGGAGTAAGAATAGGCATTCTTAATTACAATGCAAACCCTGTCATTATCACTCAATTGTTACTGTGTTTACTAATGAAAAAGAACTTGAAACAAATCACAATGCTAATGGCCAATTTGTACATTTGCTTTTGATCATATGTTTGTCTTAACTTGCTTTGAAATACTTCTTTATCATGTAGCTAAGGCTCATCTGCACGTATAAGTCTCCAAGAAAGTTGTTACCTGATATTATGGACAAATTTGCTTTTCTTTAATGCGCTAGATTTGTACTGACACTTCTTTTTCTTATATCTAGGTGTCCTGCCAAAAGGTGAGATATTTCTTTATGGTCTTTATGAGTTCTATGGATGGCAGAGCCATATCTTAAATACCCCATCAGGTGTACGATGGCGATATGATGGTGAAGGTTGACAATTATGATATATATCATCCAAAAAAAATGCATTTCTTTCAAATCTTATCTTTCTTTTAAAATCTTTGGACTGAACAGTTGACTTTTCTTTAAAGTTCAAAAAGAAGGAGAAGCCTTTCACATTTGATCTTTTGAAAATATTTTGCTTTAAGGAATGACTTTAGCAACCAATTGGGCATATTTTTTTTGAAATATTGTAGTCCTTACGGTTGACAAGATTTATTCACTTTCAAAATTTGTTGCATCACTATGATTATTTTGAAATAGTCAACGTTTAGGATTAAAAGGATGCGTTTAAAAGATTTATGATTGATTTATGGGCTTAATAACTTTTATTCAATAACAAGTGTGAAGTAAGGGGTCTAACAAATTTGATGGTTTTTATCTTTAAATAAACTTTTCATACAAAATCTTAGTTTATTGGGATTGAATTATCAACAAGAGAAGATTTTTTAGAAAACCTTCTAGTTTTATATTTGTTGTTAAAAGTCTAAAGAAATCATGATTCACTCATGAATGCCTCTTTCTATTCAAATAATTTTTCCTTACAAATTTGGATCATGTTATTATTTGGAGTTAATCAAAATGAATCTAATCCTCACATAATTGTCTTTTGATGGAATAGGAAAGCGAGGAAAACAAAGGAAAAGCAAACAAGGTACAAGGCTAAACAAAAGACAAAAGAAGGTGTGGAGGCTAACGAAAGGCAAAAGAAGGTATAAAGGTACAAGGATAATGAAAAGAAAGAGAGGAAAATGAGGATAACCAAGAACAAGGAGGTACAAAGGAAAACAAAGGTGAAGGTTAATGGAAAAATCAAGCGTTGGAGTTAAAATGAAAGAGAAGTTGGAGTTGAAGAATTGAGCATTAAAATTTGAAACTCACAAAGTGTTTTTTAATGCTTAAGGGCTTCCATTTCATGCCTTAACTTTTTTGTTTCATGCTAACTCATCTTTAGTTTTTAAAAATGAACATTTCAAAATGCTTGGAGATTTTTTCGTGTGCTTTAATTTTCTATTTTAGGCTAACACATATTTCGTTTGGTGCTTTAAAACAAATTCATTATTGCTTTGAGGCCTAAAATGAGCATGTGTTTTCTGTGTTTCGTAATCTCTTATTCAAAGTAATCTCATCTAAAAAGGCGTATCCACTTCTCTCGCACTTCATGGCGATCTTGAGAACCAAAATTCTTTTTGATGACATTAAGTTGCATAAAATATTGCCTCCACACTTCGATTTGGGTTTAAAATTGAACAAAACACTTTGCGAGTGTGAGTTAGGTATATCATGTGTGTTCTCCCTTTGTTTCTAAATGAAGGTCGATTGAACTACGGATGTGCTTGCTCATTATTGTTTACCTTTAGAGGGGCCTACATAAGAGACACATTTGAAAGAAGAACTTGAAGGTGAATCCAACCAATTTTTCATTCAGGCTGATATACAAATGGATAAGACTAAACTTTCAAGTCCTCATGATATGTAGGTCTTAGCCGTATAGTGTCTTTCAGAATGGGGTACTACTGTAAAACGTATAAGATCCCCTAGTAGGATTTTTTAAAGCCTTTAGTGGCTTGTTGGACACTTGCAAGGTGCCATGTCCCCAATGTTGAGTCATTAAGAACCTTGTTTGTAGAATCCAACTAGTCCATCCAACGAGTTCATCAAAGTGGTGCATTGGAACTTAGATTCTGGCTAATCCCACAAAGCTGGTTTACAATTTCTAGGACGAACTAATTTTTGCTGAAATCACATATTTTTAGAAAATATAATGATTTAAACCTTAAAAGGTTCCATTTAAAGAATTCCAACTGAATATTGTTTGATCAAACTACCTTAAATCAAAACCCCTTAGATAGAACCTCGCTAGTTTTAAACCATACCTATAACAGAGTCTCCTTTACACCTATCAAAATGCTGATAAAAAACCACTTTTGATTTACCTTTTGGGGGATCAAATGAATTCATTTAATTTTTTATTTTTGCAAGTATGTATTCCTTATTATAAGCTTCCCAAAAACTATAATTTTAATTAAATTTAATTTTATTATTATATTTATTTTTTATTTCTCGTGAATTTAGGTTTTTCACCAAAAATCACGCTCTTTGTTTTGCACATGTAGAAAAATAGAAGATTATTAAAAATATATATATATATATATTAGTGCACCAGATATTGAAGTCCTTGATCGAACAAACAAAAAAATTGAATTTTGATAGATACAAAAATAGTTATGCGTTATATGGTCGCACTATGTCTGAATTATAATTGGTTTGAATTCAGAACTTGATTAAAGAAAAAATACTTAATAAAAAACTATCTAACCAAGTGGAAGCACTAGATATTAGAGTTATGAATCTAAATTTTAAATAATTATAATTTTATCCTTCATGGAAAAAAAGTTATGCGTTATACGATGAGCGTCACTTTTTAAAAATATTGTTTTATGAAAAAAAATGGTTTTCAAGGGAGATGGAAAAAGAAGTGCAATATGATTGCAAAAAAATTCCAAAAAAATATATTTATAATCTATAGACAAAATTTCATGAAACTCTAGTTTGCATCATCTTCAAATTCCTCACGGTTTAGCCGCTATAGGTGCCCGAAAGTGAAGATTTAGTTAAAAAAATTATTTCAGTGTCTAGTTTGGCCAAAAATTGGAAACCACTATTTTGGGATCACCCTTCCAAGAAGTTACTCTCCATGTCCGATCTTGGTTGAAATATAGAGGTTAAGAATTCATTCTTAACATACCTTTATATTTTATCCTTGGTTGCATGTAAAATCATCTCTTCTACTACGAAGGGCATGAGGCAAGCCCACTAAGAAAAATGTACCAATTGAGCTAGGATGTTGCATTGCTTGAAAACAGAGTGCTTGTTCGAAAATATTTGCAAACAAACATTCAACATGATCCTAAAAATTTCAAACTCTTTAGGAGGAAAATACCATTGATCAAAATCTCGTGTTATTGCTTTCCCTTGGGATTACATCCTTAGAGGTTTCTAAACACATGAGTTTACATCTCAATTTTGCCCCCTAAAGTTAAACAGTAGGTAATCATTGCCTTAAATTCATCAAAGTTTCGCATAATATACCTTGTGAAATGAGAGGAAGTTGAGAAATTGGACATTTAGTTTGAAAACTAATCAAGAGTGTGTTTGTGGTAAAAATAATCCATTAAGCAAAGATTAAAGACGATTGGACCCCACACATGTGTCTCCAATGATTTCATGCAAAATCAAGATCAACAAACCAAAGGTTGAAGCCCTTAGTCTGATAGCCCGTCAAGAACGTCTGTCTATGTTATATGAAGTCAGACAAAGACTACTTTTCAACTTTTACAAGAAGGCTTCAAGGAACAATCCCAGTTTGTATTCATTCTATTACTGCCAAAACCCAAATCTTTTCAGAGAGTTTGAACATCTTATTTAGAGAAAAGCTTGTTCTTCAATACCTAGGTCTAGGCAAACAAAGTGTCTTTTTTAGGTTTATCTTAGGATCAAAGCAAATGAAAATCATTTTCATCCATCCTTCAAAACATCAAAATGAACATCATCTCACAATCACCTTTTGGAAAATATTGAAATCATCCTTAATACTAGGCTTTTTGGAAAAATCAAAAATCATCAAAATCATTGGGACTAAATCCTTGAAAACATTATCAAAATCACCTTTTTCTAGGTATGTGTAGATGCATCCTTTTGCATATGCTTAGTCAAAATCATCTTGTTTAGCTTACTATATGTAGATGAATCCTTTGTCATATGCTTAGTGAAACTATCATCTTCTTTGGATAGGTGTGGGTAGATGCATCCTTCTTCCCGCACATATTCAAGTCATCATCCTTTGATCAAATCTATCCCCTAGATAATCATCCAAACATCTTAGGGTCTATTTGTTCAAAATCAAAATCAAAATCAATCAAGGAAAAATCCCAAATCAAAATCTGAAACATATCCGAAAGTCCCAAAAAAAAAGCCTAGTATCTCCTTCAAGACTTACCAAAAGATCATAACATCCACATCATTCATCTTTTCCATCATCATCATATCACATTTCGTTCCGCAAGATATCCTAAAAATTTTCACTTTGGGGCATAAAATAAAGATTAATCCAAAGAAATCAAGAGATTCATCTCCCATTCTTAAAAATTGATCCTTGTTTTATGGTTCAAACTAGATCTCAATACAAGAAGAGCATGGAAGCCAACAAAGAAACATCTACTACAAGTGACTTAAGTCAAACAACTCCTGAAATGAATCCCATTGTGTTTGGAAATCTCATAGTTGACCTTCCAACATTATCACAAAATCTGCAAGAGGAAAAACAAGGAGAAGATCTCACCTTTGGGATGTCTCATGAAGAAATGACTGAAATGCTTCAAAATCCGGAAAACCATAAAATCATCAACATCATGATGAGGCTCAACCCTTAATTATACATGTTGTAATTAGAAAAACAAGGAGCCAAGTTACCTTCAGATTTTGACACGAGTACCATAATGGAGACATCATTTCCTCCAATCTCATCCACCATTCCCATCTCATTCACACCACCATCCCAAAAAATCATGTAAAACATTCCGCAAATCACATCTTTTGCTCCAACTGAACCCAATGTTAACAAGGGAAATACATTTCTCAATGCTCTTCAAGCACACCCCCTTGTTAATAATCAAAATTTGGATGAAAACACCACCCTAGAACAAAGCATACCCCAAAACCCACTACATAAAAATGTTCCTCTCACATTCCATCATTGCCATTATCATCTGCACCACTCCTTGGTTTAGGGCTTCCCCCTCTACCAAGTATTGACCAAAATAACATCCCAACTATCAACCAAAGCATTATGGTAAATGCTCAAAAGTTGTCATCAACATCGCAACAACAAACGACAAACACACAAACAACCCCAACATCATCAAACACTCCCATAACATCACAAAACATGATTTCTCAATGGCCAATCACATCAACATCGCCACTTACCTCTCAAACAACCACATCAACAGCACCATCCACCACACAAAATACAAACACGACATTATCACTCACCACAAACACCATTCCAAATCCACCACCACCCCCACCACCACCAACTTCCACCACATCAAGCCAATACGACACGACATTGCAAGTTGCTTTCCAAAGAGGATACCAACAAGTTCAAAAACAAAAATTTGCATATCTCACCGCTCAAGAAGTTGCTCAAGTTGTGCAAGTTGCCCAAGCAGCCCAAGCCACACTACAAACACAACAAGCTATGCAAGCCCAAGCTTTATTGCAACAACAACAAGAACAAACCACTCAAGCATTGCAAGCACACAAAACTGCTCAAGTACAAGCTCTATTATAACAAGTAGCACAAGCACAAGCAACACAAGCACAAGCTCAAGCGCAAGCTCAATATCAGGTACAACAAGCCCAATATCAAGCACAACTCCTAGCACATACACAAGCAGTGCAATTACAAGCATATCAGCAAGCCATAAAGCAATATCAAGAGCAGCAAGAAGTAGCATAATTGGAATCTCAACAACAAGCATTGTTGAAACAACAACAAGCACAACAACAAGCATTGTTGGAACAACAACAAGCACAACAACAAGCACAAATATTAGCGCAGCAACAACAAGATCAACAACAGGCATTGTTCATACAACAACAGGTGGAAGCCTGCCTCACTTGGAAAAACATATAGATACAATCGAACAACACACCAAGCAACCCATCCACTCAACCGAGGATTGAAATTCCCCAAAACACTTTCGTCCCACCCCCTGATCCGCAAAGTGATATAACGGCACAAATCAGGTTGCTCTCACAACAAGTGCTTGACCTTCAATTAGGGAAAAAAACCAAAACACCAAGCAACTTATGTCTGTATCCATTTGGTAGGAGCCTAGTGATGAAACCATTCCCCAAGGGATTTGAAATCCCCAAATTTGACAAATATCGAGGGATGGGAAACCCTGAAGATCACATTAGGGAATTCCAAG